>PVJI01015038.1:14948-42344 GCA_004026765.1 Micronycteris hirsuta | reverse complement strand
GGCCAGGTCACCAGCTGCGTTTCGTTATTGCTGTCTTGGGGTGTGGGCAGGGGGTGCGGTGAGCAGACCCCGGCCCGGGATGTGACCGTCCACACAGATCCACGCGGGTCCTGCAGCTCGTCAGAGGAAAGCAAGTTCATGGCCGAGAACACCGTCGCTGGAGACCAAGAGCTGGCGTCTTCAGCGGAGACCAGCCCCAAACTTCTGTTTAATGGACTCTTAAGATCTTGGAAAGGTGTGGAGGAGGCCGCATGCACGGGGTACAGACGCCGACAGAAGAGGGGGAACAGCGCGCCCCGAGCTCCGCGTGGTCCAGGGCGCGGGTAGGTGTCCTCGCGGTCACCTGCTGTCCCTCCTGCAGTCTCTGCGGATGTCTGGCGGGGTCGTGCGTTCCGGGGGGGACGCCCCCAGCCCAGGCCAAACAGGGGCTCCCTGGCTACTCAGGGCGAGGAGGCCGCTGCGCTAGGCCCGTCCCGCGCCCTCGCTGCGCGGGGGGACGTCCGTGCGTCCAAGTGGCCGCGGGGGGGCGCGCAGGGGTCGCGTGCAAGGCGCAGCGCGGGCTGGGGGCGCGGGGCCGGGCGGGAGCGGGGGCGCGCGGCGGGTCAGAGGCCCAGGGCCTCCGCGTGCTTGCGCGCCTTCAGCCGCAGGTCGGCGATGCTGGAGTTTTTACTGTTGCTCTTGGCCGCGGCGGCCACGACGGCGGCGGCGGACGCCGACTCCGCCAGCGACGCGATGGGCAGCCCGAAGGGCGGGGGCGGGAACATCAGGTAGGGCGCGTGCGCCGCCAGGTGCGGGTGCAGGTGCGGGTGTGCGTGCGCCACGCCTTCCAGCTGCAGCTGGGCCTGGACCTGCGGGGCGGGGGGGTGGAGGGGGAATCGGCACCGTTAGGACAAGCAGGCGACCTTCCCGCCCGGATGGACCCCAAAGGCAGCTTCTCTCCCGCCGAGCCACCCCTCGCGCCTCCCATCCCGGGACCGCCACCCGCTGCGCTGGGGGGTGTCCGCGCTGCCCTCTGGCCACCGCGTGGGGGCAGGGCGACTGCAATACCCCCAGAGGTGCCCACCCATTCGCTGCCCCCTTCGCGACGCCCACCCTCAAGGCCTTTCCAGCACGGAGGCGTCCAAAGCTGCCAGCTCCTCCTCCTCCTCCTCCCTAGGCCCCACGTTTTCTATTTCACTTGGATGCCTCCAGACCCAGGGTCCGGGCTTCAGCTGGGGCTCCCCCACAACCCTGCCCAGGGGGGCCCCCGAATCCCTGAGGTGCACAGCCAAGTCCTCAGTTCCTCTGGATGATTCCATCAGCCTCACCTTGCCTGGGAGAACAGGAGGTGGCCCTGGATACCCTCCTGGCCTTGGGCACCTGGACCTGAGAACACGCAGCTTGCCCCCACTCCACTCCGTCCCCCAGGGGTGCAGTCACCGCACCTCCCAGAACACACACGTCCTAGCTGACCAGCCAGCGCCCAGGCCAGACCACCAGCTCTCTGCCCCCTGAGCAAACACTGGTCCACAGAGAACCCTGGGCCTGCCCTTTTGGGGGAAATCGCTGTGCGTAGTGGCCACGGCTCTGCCCTGCCCTGCCCAGCCCAGGGCTTCCCTGTCCCACCAGCGCGCAGCCCCACCCCCATGTGGGGGCCTCGGCCTGCGCACCGTGGCCACTGCGGTGAAGCAAGGTAGGGCTAAGGTGGGCACTGTCTTTGCCTTCATCTCCCCGCGCTGGTCCCATACTGGGCCCTTTGGATACTTGCACTCCACGGGTGTATTTGAACCCCGTGACTTCCCCACGTCCACTCAGGGCGCCCTGCGCTCTAGCCACTTCTCACTGTGCTCGTAGCTGGGCCAGAGGCCCCCAGCTCCAAGGTGTGGGGCGAGGCCGGCCCGGGAGGGGCGCAGCCACCTCTAGCCGAGGCCCTGAGCACGCGGGGAGGCGAAGGTTTGGGCGTCAACACGGCCCCTTCTCTCCCGGCGGCGAGCCTGTGGGTGGTTCCCGGGTAGGTGGGATTTCTTTCCCTCCGATTTTTGTAACACTGCTTCGCTTTATGACCTGGCCCTTCCCGAAGGTGAGTCTTGGAGTTTTACAGCGTGATTTTAATGCGCGCCAACGGGTCTATAAATGCGCTCTTGTAAAAGCGGCCTCCTTTCTTCCGCGCGGGGGCGGGAGGAGCCTCGGCCGCCGAGGAGGCGGAGCTCGCCACCCCTCTCCCCGCCGCGCGGCGGTTCCGCGGGACGAAATCCCGGCTACCTGTTGGAAAGGCATCCGCAGGGCGCCCATGTTCACGTAGGGCGCCACCCTGCAGGCGTCCAGGTGGCTGGCCGTGCCCAGGATAACGCCTGCGAAGAAAGAGGGAGGCATGAACAGCAACCACTCTGCTCCTCCCAGGACCTGCGCGCCTCCCCCAGCCCCCACCACGCGCCGCCCGCCCCCGGGGCGCGTACCTTTGTGCATCTGGTTCTCCTGTTTTCGGCACTTCGCTCTCCGGTTCTGGAACCAGACCTGGGGCGGGGCGGACAGACACACGCGGCCCGGTGAGCCAGGCCAGGCCTGGAGGCCAGGACGCGGGAGAAGGTGCGCTCAGGCCCCAGAGGGGCGCGCCCCGGAAAAGCTCCGTCTCCGCCTCGCTAATCCCCTGCCCAACCGACACTCCTCACTGGTGGCGTTGGTCAAGCCCACTTCAGGGGCCCTCCCGACCCACGAAGCCAGACAGGAGCTGGGCCTCCAAACCATTTCAAGGAACGGAGCAGGTGCGGGGCTGGCCAGGGAGCTGGAGAACCTTCCGCGCTTCCCTGCGGGCATCACCGCCCTCCACCATCACCCCAAACCCGGAGAGCCCCATCTCACGCTTTGGGACTTTAGCCGCCAAGGAAGGGGGCGCGCGCACCGGTGACAAACAGCTCGGAATCCGGGCCCCTCCCCAGTCAAGCTGAGAACACCCTCAGTCCAGAAAGTTCCATGTCCTCTGTGTCCTCCTGGGAACCAGGGCGGGTCTCGGTTATTATTAGGGAGTCTTGAACCTATGGCATGTGTGAAACCCCAGTGCCCCCCAAAACGCAGGCTTTGCTGCTCTGCAGGCGCTTGTACTCTCTGCAGACATCTACTTCTTGGGGTGCCTGATGGCGAGTTTTGGGGAAAGGGCCTGGGTCCCTGACCTAGCCCTGCTGGGTTCAATAGGCCTGAGGTCAAGACTCGGGTGCAAAGGTACCCCCCACAGCCCTTCACACCACACCTGCCCTGCTGTGCCTCACAGCCTTGGGCATCACAGAGAAAAAAAGCCGGAGCTGCCCCCCTCAAACTTCCCAGTCACTTAACCTGTTTTCTAATTGTCTCTCAGGCTCAGGGACCCCACGGCCACACGGCTGACCCCACAGCAGACTGGGCACAAAGCAGTGTCTGCCCCCCCCCCCCGCCCACTCTGCGCGGGTGAGTGCGGACCACGCGCAAGGAAAGGTCGGCAAGCCCCGGGGTTTGGGGGGCGGGTGGCCTAGGAAACCCGACCTTCTCCATCCCAGACTCTTAATGCCCTCCAGCCAGGGCAGAGCCGTCCGCCGCCCGCCTGCCAGGTCGGAACTGGTTCTCCAGAACGTTCCAAAGCTCCAGCCCACCCGGCTGCGGGGAGGCAGCAGAAACTTTTATGCATTCTGCTGGAAAGTAATTTCCAAAGGGACCCCCAGCCTACCAGTTGCCATTCGCCCATCTTTACCCGGTTTGCCCAGCCCAGCGAAGGCCTTCCTCCCGCCCCCACGTCGGACGCCCCCACCTTCCGCACGGCCCCGGCGCGCCTGCCTGTCCTTGGGGGCCCGCGCCCCTCCCCCCGAGTCCTCAAGAGAAAAATAGAACCAGAGGCGCCAGAACCCAGCGCCCCCCCACCTTCCACCTTGGAAGCGCATTTTTCAAAAACAGAATCCTATTTAAATACGAAAAGCTCAGCTCACTTCCCCTTCAAGGGCGGAAAGGGGGGGGGGAAACATTATGGGGAATAAAAGTGATGAATTAGCTGCTGCGTTAAGCGATAATAAATCAGTCTTGGGGTGATGCGCGATCAATTCCAATTAGTCGTGAATATGCTAAGTAAAGCTCAGTACACTGGTTTAGACACTTATTTCTTCATTAAGGGCCAGTCGCTGATTCGCCTCACCCAGGCCGTAATCTGATTTCCTTTTGATTTCCATTAGAGGCAGTGAATAATGACATTTAATTTAGCTGTGCGCCATAAACCCAAAGATATTTGTTGTAATTAAATTACCGCCTGCTCCTCACCGCCGGCTCATAACTTTCGATTATAATCCTGACAGCTGGGGTATGGCCGTTTCCAGCGCGACACTAAAAATAAAAGGTTAATAAGGACCAGCTTCGTAGGAGCCTCAATTTATTTACAGCGCATTTCCACACGAAATTGAAACTCGACCCCTGGAACAGCAGCGCGGGCAGACGCTGGGCCGGCAAGGGTCGCCGTGCGTTCGGAGACCGGGTGGAAACACAGTTCCGGGGAGGCGGGCACCCCCTTTTCCTCCATCCTGCGCCCCCAATGCGCCCCAGCCCCTGCGCCCTCGGGCCCAGGCGGTGCCCCTAATTGATTTTTATGACCCCTTTGCTGCCCTTCTCATTTCCACGCCACGCTTGTCCCCGTGGCCCAAGCGATGGCTTTTATTCCGTGTTTATTTTTATTCTTATTTACAGGCATTAAATTTTAATTCGCCTTGTGAATCGATCGTCGCGCAGCCCCTCCCGCCACCCGCCGCCCCCCACCCCCGCTTCATGTGAGGGCTTTTTCAGGATCTGCGGCCACCCAAGAGCCCATTTTCCAGCCCTCCGTGGGTCCTGCTAAGGTGCTAGGCAGTAATAGACTACCGAACGAAATAGTGTGGAATTCAATTACAAGTAATTTATTTTTATAGAAACAGTACATCAAGGCCGGGGAGATATTACCGATGCCGGGCAGGCCGAGACGGTGACATGACATAAAAGTTGATGTCCCCTGCAGCCAAAGTTTAATCTTTTCATTCATTTATGTGGCGCGGCCCAATTCATCTTCCCCGAGAAGGGCGGCCGGCGGGAAGCCCGCCCTCCCCCCACCCCTGTGGTCAGAGGCCCGCGCCGGCTCAGCTGGGAAAAGGGTCGCCAGAGCTATTCCGCCCCTTGGTGCCACCTACGCTGGAAGGTTCTAGAAACTGATGCCAACGGGGGGTGCGGGGGGGGAAGAATCTGAAAAGTCCCCAGAGAGCGGTTGCATTCCCTCTTAAGTCGCCCTCGCGTTCTGCGGCCACACCAGGAACCGGAACGGAGCTTCGGAACTGCCGGCACACCGACGCACGCACTTTCTCCAAACGGCAGATTTTGTAAAGCGCGGTCCCTACAGCTCACTGGCGCTTTCGTTTCAGAAATAAAATCTGGAGAAAGTGGTGTGACAAGATGTGGACGCCGCAACCCATCGGACACCGGCTCCTGCAGAGAAAGCCCTTTGCTTTCCCTGGTTGCCAGCAGGAATTCCGTTCCTGCAATCCCGGTCTCCAGAAGCCCAGGATCCTGACCTTTAGCCCCTCTCCCCGCGCGCGCGGCCTTCCCGTCAGGCCCTGGACCGTGGAAACGACCCACGGAAGGCCGGGGTGCCAGGCCCCACCTCCCCGGAGGTGTGCGCACTACCAGGAGCCAGAGGATGTCTGCTACCCTCCTCCATCCATAAATGAATACGTGTAACTTCACGTTTGCCGCGGCCCAGCAAGGCTCGCGAAGCGCCCCTCCGCGCACGTGCTGCGCAGGCCCAGGGCGCCGCAGACAGAGGCTCGCCAGATGGGGCATCGCGGATTCATGCGCACTCGGCTCCCCTCCTCCACCGCGCCCCGAGCCCCTTGGGCCGCGGCTAATCCGGCCCCGCGTGGGCCGCGGCCGAGCTCATTAAGATGCCCAGTGTGGAGAAAAGCCTGCCCCCACTCACTCCCCACCTCTCCTGTTCCCTGCAGTGGAGGGAGGAAGTCGTAGAAAAGAGGGAAGAAGAGGGGACCCGAAAAGGTGGAAATTAGAGGGGAAAAGGGATCCAAATTCCTGACAACCTGGAGGCGGGAACCAGCTGGGCCTTCCGTGCCAACCGTGCGCCCCAAAGGCGCGGACCTGGGGTGTCTCCCCAAGGCCTGGCTGCAGCCCGCCCCCAGCCTCCCTGGGGCCCTGAAAGAGCAAAAGGGAACTGGGCCCCGGCGGCGCGCTCTACGCGCGGCCCAGGACCTGGCGGCGAGGCCCGGCCCGGCCCGGGGTCCTACCTGCACGCGCGCCTCCGAGAGACCCAGGCGCTGGCTGAGCTCCTCGCGCATGAAGGCGTCCGGGTAGTGCGTCTCGTCAAACAGCCGCTCCAGCTCGTTCAGCTGCTCCAACGTGAAGTTGGTGCGGCTGCGCCGCTGCTTCAGCTTCGTCTGCCCGTCCTCGTCCTCGGACTTGACGTCCTCGCGCTTCTCCTTGCACTCGTAGATGCCTGCAGGGCGGGCCGGGGGCACAGCGCTGAGGGCCCGGGTCGCCCCAGGCCCTCCACCCGGCCCCGCCTCCCGCCCCGTGCGCCCTGCGCCCCGCACCGGGGAGATACGGCCCGCGGTGGACGCTTTTGCATGACCTCGTCAAAACCGAAGCGTGCGCTCGCGGAGCCAGGGGCCCGGGAAACGAACGCTCCCTGATGCAAAGTCTGCGTCTGGTCGATAAAACCAACACCAGGGCAGGACACGCTCCTTTTTCCTTTTTCTTTTTTGGTAGTAACTCAGGCACTGGTGGTGCCCTGTTTCTTGGCTTAATCTCCGAATAGTTCCCTCGGTTTTGCACTTCCTGTGTGCTGACACAGTAAGGCACCGTGTCTCTGTCTGTCTGTCTGTCTGTCTGTCTGTCTCTCTGCCCCCTCTCTGTCCCCTCCTCTTCCCCTGCCGTGCGGGGCGCAGACCTGACCGGGGTCCAGACCCTGCAGGGATTCCCGAGCCCGAGACCCCCTCCAGCCTGCAGAGCGGGGCGCTCCGCCCCCACCCTGGTCTCTGTCTCCGAGAGCATCCGGGTGCGATGGGAGCCCAGGCTTCGGCTTCCTGCTGAGCCACACTCTGCCTTTCACACGTATTCACACGCGGCTCAGGCACACGCCCCACCAGGGCACCGAGGGTGCACTTTCTCCCTTGCAGAAATTATGACTGTGTCTGTATTCGCTGGGGGCGGGGGTGGGGGGCATCTCAGCATTAGGCAGTACAGCCAGCATTTTCTAGCGTCTAACCCAGAAAGCTCTCCCCAGTTCTTGGAAATGCAGTTCCTCACCAAGCTGGGGGTTTACAAGGAACGGCCTCCCGGCCCCCCAAGGCTGCTAGCAGCTGCACCTCCACCCGCCCAGCGCTTTCCTTCACCTTTGCTGCCTCGGGGCAGCTGGGCCCCTCCTTCCCCTAACCGCTCGTCCCCTCGGCGAGCAGGACAAGAGGCTGGCCTCAGGAATGTTTGTGCCAAGAGGCTGGGGTCCCAGCAACTCAGAAGCAGCAGAATACGCCCAGAAGGCCCCTGCGTAGCAAACGCAGAAAGTTTCGAGGGAAATGCAGGCCCTGGGCCTTGGCTCTCCCACTGCCGGGGTCCCCAAGAGCTGAACACAAGAGGCC
The DNA here is from genome assembly GCA_004026765.1 of Micronycteris hirsuta. NCBI lineage: Eukaryota > Metazoa > Chordata > Mammalia > Chiroptera > Phyllostomidae > Micronycteris > Micronycteris hirsuta. Next base: position 34,746 of record PVJI01015038.1, on the reverse strand, counting down.
GAGCCCTCCAGGGTCCTGGCTGCTGGACACTGAACCCCACCTTGCAGGTGAAACCGTCATCACCCCTGAAAAAGCATGCCTTCCCAACACGAGTTCCCCCGTTTCCTCCCGCACGGGAATGCTTCCCCAGAGGTGTCCAGATGCTTCCCGCAGACGCCTCTCAACTCTGACCCTCGGGGATGGATTTCAGCAGAGAAGGAGCCTTCAAAGTCCTCCAGAGCCAGCAGCAGGCTCTGCAAAACCCACAGGCCCTCGGCTCCGCTCAGCGGGCACATGGCTCGCCGCTCACAGCCCAGGCCTTCCGGGGTTCTCCGCAGCCCAGGAGGGTCCCCACGGTTGCCAGCCTGGGGCTCAGCCTGGCACACCCGGCCCTGGCGGGAGGAGGGTGGAAGGTGCAGCTGAGCACCTGTGTGTCTGTCCTGTCCTGTCCTTCAGTCTCTTCCACTAATGCTGTCTCATTTCCATCGGATTTGCGGAGGGCCTCCACGGCCCAAAGGCCCTCGTTCCTCTGGGTTGGAAAGCGGAGTGGGCTCAGCCTCTAGGAAGGGCTGGGGGAACGTCTCAGCACCCCCCAGGCTGTGGGCCGATACAGGCTGCGAAACCTCGGGAATTCAACATCGGCCCCCCGTTCTGTTCAGCCAGCGGCCAGGCCAAGCCAGCTGTCTGTGTACGGATGACAGAGCCCGGGGTGAGGGCAGTCCCCGAGGCAGGGCCGGCCGACCTGGGCCGCCATCCAGGGCTGGTTGCTAAGCCTCTGCCCCCTTCTGCATCCACAAGGTCAGGGCCTCGTCCACACGGGCCTCCGGGCCACGGCACGGAAACGGCCCGAAAGTTCCGGGTCCGGAAGAGCAGAAGGGAGAGGCTCTGCAGGGGTGGGGGGCTCCCTCTTTGGGGGAGATCCCCCTGACCTCTCTCAACACTGCATTGAGCAAAATAGGACCCAGGGCTCGAAATGGCAAGCCTTGCTCTTTCCTCTTTGTAATTTAAAAACAGGAAAAAAAATAGATATCCGTGCCTCTTGCAAAACGTGCTTCCTAAGACGCCTAGCCATTTTTTTAGGGGGTGGGGGGCTCTGATTGATGGCTGCCAGGTTTAGACAGAGGTCCCCCAGTTGGGACCTTCCCTGCCTCGCTGTGAAATCCTCCCCCCGTAAACCTGCCTTTTTCGAGACCCAACAACAGGGCGACCCTCGGCGCAGATTTCTGGAATAGCAAGCGGCAAGGCGGCCCAGGGCGCGTCTGCCCACCTCAGGCGGCCTGGGCTCCGACACCCGGGCGCAGGGCTGCCGCGCAGGGCGGCCACCGCCTCCCTGGGTCCTTCAGGCCACATCCAGACCCGGTCACCTGCGGGCGCGGGAGTGGTTTTCATTTCCAGGACTGTAGAACCAAGATCAAGTCTCAAGGTTCCAGAGGGAAAGTTTTCCCGAAGCGAGAACCGCCGAGAGGCGCGGGAGGCGGAAAAGGGGCAACCGCGCACGTTCCGTCCCCCGACCCCCGGCCGGCGCGCCCTCAACGCGGCCGTTCCCGGCTCGAAGCCGGCAGGCGGGGAGGGCTTGAGGCGTGTGCGCGCCGGAGCTGTGCGCCTGTGGCTGCCGATCAGGAAGACCGGCCGGCAGGCAGGCAGATGCGCACCCCGCAGACCTACAACCGGCCTCGGTCTTCAGGCGCATCGCGCCGATCGGCCCGAACCCGGGGAAGTTCCCCCTACGCTGCCCAGTGCCGACTCCCGGAAAGGCGAGTGCGCCGGCCCCTGCCCGCCCCGGATCCCCGGCCTGTCTCCGCGCTCGTCTGCCTGTCTCCTTTCTCTCTTAACGAAAAGGCTGACGACGGACTGCCGAGGCCTCTGCCTCTGAACCGTGGCTGCAAATTCAGAGTTCAGGGTCCCATTGAGAGCCAAGCCGCGGCGCCCGGAGCCTCCGCGCGCACGGAGCGAGGGGCAGGCCGGCCGGCCGGCTCGGCGGAAAGCGGACGCGGCCCCCGGGAGGGGCCCGGAGCCGGAGCCCGGCGAGCTTACCTTCCGAAGCCCTCCCCGTGCTGAACTCTTTCAGTTTGTCCTTGTCGTTGTCCCCGTGGTCTTTAAACAAATGCACTGGACAGTGACCGCTGCCCTCCGTAATGTCCTGCAGATTCGGTTCCGTGCTCCCCAACTCCCGGGAGCGCGCCACTCCGCTCTCCAAAACTTCCCTGTACGTGATCGAATCCTTCTTCCCGCCGCCGCCGCCGCCGCCGCCACCGCCGCCGCCGCCCTCCTTGGTTTTCTGGTCAAAGGATTTGGATACGAACGCCGTCAGCTCCTCCATGGCTGCTCGGGGCTGCGAGGGTCCGCGGGGCTCGGCGGGGCTGGCTGGGAGCTGGGCTGCGGTCCGCACGCCTCCGCGCGCGGAGAGGTCGGTGTGTGTGAGGGTAGGTCCCTCCTGCCGTTATTTATGCCTTTCAATTTGAGATCTCACTATTTATACGCCGCTACCTCCGCCCAACCCCCCGCGCGCCCTGTCTGCAGCAATTAAGACTCCCGGCTCGGCGGCGGGCGCACGCAGAGACGCTATCTCTTCCCCACCTCCAGTCCGGCAATTGGCTTTCTGTTCATTTCATCACTGCTGGGCGCCCGCGCACCTTGGTGTGGAGAGGTGCAGATCGGATTTTTGAAGCGAGAGGAAGAGAGCGCGCGCGCGCGAGCGGGCGCGGGCGCCAGAGCCCCAAACAGGTATCCGCAAGCTCCCCATGGCTGGCGGAAACGAAACTCGAGGAGGAGTTTACGGCTGGCGAGGAGGTCCCAGCCGACTGGCCGGCCCCGGCAGAGGAGCACAGACCCCCGCGCCTAGGATGTATCCGGGCGGAACGGTCCGGGCGCCGCAGAACAGCAACGCCGAGGGCCTCCGGGTGGCGGGGACGCGCGACCGCACCGAGGAATTGACTCCGAGGTGCGGATGCGGGTGGATTGGGAGCTGGACCCGCCGGCGCGGCCCACGGAGAGAACGGGAGCAGCGGCTGCGGGCGCGACGAGGCTGAGGAACAGGTCCGGGACCCCGAAAGAGAGAGGAAGGGCCCAGGTCTCCCGGAACGGGGGCGCTGGAGCTTCGGCGGCGGCGGTGAGATGCGGCTAGCAGACCGCGCTGGGGCTGACGCTGTGGAGGCCGCGGACGGGGGCGCTGCCTGGCTGTCCCCCCCCGCCCCCGGAGCGCGGTGCTGGAGACCCGGAGATGCCCGCGGGTCGCGGGAAGAACTAATTTGTCTTCTGCGCTCTTTCCGGCGCGTATCAGCCCTCCCGGCCCGACCGGGGCCGCTTTCTTTAGAAGGGTTCTATCCACCTGGTGTCCAGGATATTTATTTGCGGGGGGGGGATGTATGTATATTGGGCTGTGTCACGGTTTTCCTGGCAAGCCCCTTCCCACCCACCCCTCTCCAGTGCGCTTAGGAGAAACCACGTCGCTCATTTGCTATACGAAATGCATTTGACAGTCTCGGAAGCCAAGCTTGTCATCCTCTGCAAAACTCCATCTGGAAATAAAGTTGACTTTTTCTCCGTCTTTTTTTTTTCCCCCTGTCCTATGCCCTCGCCTCTCCCCACCCCCACCCCCACTCCCACGCTGGAATTGGGAAGAGGCTTTTGGCAGAGGCGAAGGGTGGTGTCGGGGGTTTTGGAGAGATTGGGTTTGCATTTTCGTAAGTGAAAGCGTCTGTCGTCAGAGCCCGAGTCCGGCCACCCTGGGCTGGGCGGGACCCAGCGCTCTGCCCCGCGCCGGGGCCGCGCGAGTCCAACCCTGGTCTCCTTTGGCAAGGAGAAACGTAACAGATTTCTCTGGAATCCGCGGGGCCCGGGTCGGGTTCACGTGGGGGGTCCTCCTGCTGGGGGAGGGGGTGCCAAGCCGGCGAGGGGAGGGAGGAAGAGGAGGAGCAGAGCTGAACTGAAGGAACAGACCAGCACTTTTCCTTCCTCCCTCCCTCCCTCCCTGCCTGCTTCGCCCTCCATCCCTTTCCGAGAGCGCTTTGCCGGGCGCCTGCCCGCCGCGTCCGCGGCTGCTCTGCCCCGCGTGCTGCGTGCGCCGGAAACGGAGGGATTTGGGGGCCGCCGCCTCCCTCGGACTTAAAAGGCGAAAGGCGCAGGAGCCCTGAAACGTAACAAACACGTCTTTGTCGCCGCGGCCCCGGAATCAAAGCGGAGGCGCAGGGGTATCACACGGAATGACAAATAGCCGGTCATGCATTATTCAGGCCGGCGCCGCGGGTCAGCGGGGGGAACGCCTGCGGCTTGCGCGAGAGGGGCGCGCGGGGCGCGCGGGGCGCTCGGGCCCAGGCCTGGCTAGCCCGTCCCCCGGGGAAGCCCCCCGCCCCCGCCCCGGACACACCCCAAAGTGATGGGCAGAGAGTGAAGAGCGGGCGAGAAAGAGAAAGTGCAGGGGGAGGGGGCTTCGGAGCAGAGCGACTAACTGTGGGGTGGGGGGGCTCAGACTCCGGGCAGCCGCTGGCCTCCTGCCAGCCTCCCTGGCCTCCGGTGCCGCGGCCGCGTCCCTAGGGAGCTCGTCGTGACCCCCAAGCTGCTGCTCAGCCAGGCTGCCGGGCAAACCCGCGGGGCACCCGCCTTCCCCTCGAGCCCCGCAGGGCCTGGGCCTGCACAGCCCCAGGCTCCCTCGCTGGGAAGCAACAGACGCCCGCTGCAGACCCCGTGCGCGCTGCCCCCTGCCTCGGGCCCACCCCCACTCGCAGGGACGCTGCCCCGACCAGGGTCCGGGCCCCCAGGAATGTCCCCAAGGAGCAGCAGAAGGGACCCTGGACAGTCAAGCCTGGGAGAGACTTAAGGCCCCTTCCACCGCAGCCCAGGTTCACCCCCAGTCCCAAGGTTGCCCAAAGATGCTGGAAAACCCCTCCCAAAACAAAGGGTTTCTGTGCAGGTCACAGAAGGAGGTCACTGTGTGCCGAAATCAAACTTTTTCTCTCCACTTGAGCAATACCGTGGCCTCCGCCTCAAACTTTTGGGGACCCGGGATAGCAGTGTGCCCTGACCCCCCTCCTCTCCCCCATCAAGAGCACATGGGGCTCCCTCGCTTACTCCCTTTTAAAGGCAGAAACAGAAAACATCAACTATTCGTGGTATTCTTTCCATTTTCGCCGGAGCAAGGACTCTCTCTGCCGCCTACTTCAGGCCTGCTCAGGGGCCGCCGGGTGGGGAAGCTGGGAGATGTCGGGTTTCCGCTGGGAGGCGGCTGGCCACGGAATCAGGGACCCTCACTGGTGGGTGCTCCCCAGCCTCGAAGTAGGGGGACCCGGGAGAGAGGCCAGGTGGGCAGCCTCGTCCCCGTGTCCACTGAGAATGTGGGTGCGCTGATCGGCCCCAGCCATCCTTCGGGAAGAAACGGGCGTCAGGACACTTTGTGGATAGAAACGAAAGCACGTCTGGTCCCTGAAAACAGCAGCGAGAGAAAGAAAAGCGAGGCATCGTGGGTGGTGGGAGAGCTGAGAGCGGAATACGGAGGCTACGCTGTGGGGAGGAAAAGGGACCTTCCTCCGCGGCTTCCGCCCAGGGCTCCGCACACACCCTGGAGGTCAGGCTCATCGGGGCTGCCAGGACCCCGCCTGGCACAGGCCCAAGCGTCCAGAAAGGCCGGCAAGTCCAGGAGGCCGGAGAGCTCCTCTCCAGCCGTGGCGTGTTGGTGTTTCAACTGGGAAGACATACAGGGACAAAATGCAATAGAAGGAAATTTCACAAAATGCCAGGGGACCCTGTACGGGGACAAAGAAAGACTCCTCGGTGACAGAAGGGGGCTGCAGGGTCATTTTCAAACTAATGTTCCCTCCTGGACATTGGAGGCACCCGGCGTCTCAGCTGTGAGGCCGTGTCCGCAGAGCACTGGCCGGGCTGAGCCAGCCAGCGCCCCGTTTGGGGAGCAGGGAGCAACCCCCCTGATCAGGGACCTGGGCTCTCCCAGCCTGGCTGAGACTCACTTCCCCCAATCCTGCCCAGCCTCACTCACGCTGCCCCCAAATTAGACGTGCAGCCCCCCCCCCCCCGAGTTTACCCAGTGAGAGTCCTTCTGGCCTGGCCGGGGCAGCTCCCAGCAAGGCCGGAAAGCTCGGACACGCATGCGGGTCCAGGGCTGGACGTGGCTGGAGCCGCCTGGCCAGCTGCCCCAGCGGTCAGAGCAGGAAGGCCAACGGGACCACCCGGCGCTGCTGGTGGGATGGGCGTCTGCCTGTTCCCTGTGTGTTCCCACCTGCCGGAGAGAAACGGGCCGGAAGACTCCTTCTGTCCTGAGTGCCTGGGGGCCTTCCAGCTTAGAGTCACACGAGTTAAACTGGGGTACCCCGGCTTGCCAGGCCAGCCCGGGGTCCCCGGAAGCCCAGTGCAGAAGCCAGCGGCACAGCGGACCCCACACCACCCGGGTCCCGGGCCCCAACGCCCCAGTAGCGTGGGGGGAACACCAGGCAGGAGACAGACCCCAGGGGCAGGCTTGGGGCCGCAGGACCACACGCACATGGGCATCTTCCCATGGTGTAAAATAATCTTTCTGTCCGTGAATGAGGTCCATGTGCAAACTATTCCTGGTCCCCCCCAGACCCCCAGCCCTGTCCCCAGACTCATTTACAATGCCCAGAGAGAGCAGGCAATGAATATTCAAACATTTACTATTTGGCTTGTTGAATCCCTAGAAGGTGCGCCTGGGACTCCGGTGGCCCGAAGCTGCTGCTGACTCCACTGTACCTACTTGAAATGAGATGCCCCCCTCCCCTGCCCCGGCTCTTCCTTGCAGGGCGGTCTCGGCTCCCGCACCGTGGGGTCACCAGGCCCCTCCCTGGGCCCCACGACCCGTGACTGAGAGCCCCCCCTCCAAGCCAGCATGCCTGCGTCTTCTGCAACAGAGGAAGCCCCACTTCCAGGCCCCCCTATTCCCCCCGGCCCGCTCCCTCCGCCTCCGATTCCAAAGAGCCGGTCTGTTAATAAAAAGGAACAGAGGGGGTGTTAATGCTTTTCGCTGACGCACGGAGCCTTTTTATCCGCAACCACCCAGCCCTCCCCGCCCATTAAATATTTATCCGCATCGATCTCAAGGTTCTGGGCTTTCCCGACGCCCTCACACATTTCACAGACGGGCCCCCCTCTCTGGCCTCCCCCTCGGAGACGGGGAAGCCTGCGTTTGTCATCTGTCCGGGCGCTGTTTATGGATTTATCCAAAATATCCGCGTTGGCCGCGGCGGGGCCCACGGGCTCCGTGAACCCAGCTCCTGAATGGAAGAGATTGATTCTCTTGGCAACGGCATCATCTATAATATTAATCAAGGTCCCCGAGCGGCGGCTCTCGGCTCGCCCGGCCAGCCAGCCGGTGGGCCGCCTCCCGAGCCGCCACAGGCCCGCCCAGAAAATGTAGGGTTATTTTTCTTTCATTTGCTCTTACTTTTGCAACAAATCCCAGGATTTATGTGGGTTTTTTTTTTCTCTCAAATAGCCCTGCATGCAAAAAAAAAAAAAAAGCATTATTAACAATATATTTTGTGGGAAGGTATGTGATTTGCTTTCTGTGGACTTACCTCTCACCCTTCCATTTCCCCTCCCCGAGTCCGTTCTCACATATGGTGGGCATTAAAACGCTCTCCTTTCAGATTGAATCACAGGACCCCGACTTTATGTTTTATTTAAGAAAAACATTATTTTTTCAGGAGCCAAGCGTTTGACCGCGGAGGACACCTAAAAAGGGCCGTTTTCTGGAGACCACCTCTAAACAAACAATACAGGCGGCTCTCCTGCGCGCTGAATACATTAGGCGCTCGCAGGGAGCCGTTCTGGGTAATTAATGTCCCCAGGAATAAATCTGAGGGGTGTATTTTGATTTTCTTCTCATTTCTGGCGCGCGGCCTCCGCAGAGAGCGCGGCAAGACGGAGGCCTGAGTTCTTCCCGCCGCCGCCCGCACGCCGGATGGGCGTCCGCTTGACACGCGGATCGATCGCGCCAAAGATTGGGGAGCAGCTCGACCCCAGCCGGGCTCCCGAATCTCTCCCGTTCCAAAATGCGAATGAAAGCAACGAATACACCCACGCCCACCGCCAGCCAGGGAGGGAGACTTGTCTGCGGGAGACAGCGGCCCCTGGGCGGGAGGTTCTGCGGGAAGCGATGCGCCTCCGCGTGGCCTGGCGCGAACAGTGGGTGCCCGGCCTCCCGGGCGCAAGCGGCAGGCCCGGGGCGCTGTCCCCGCGGGCCGTGCTGGGCCGCTGCGCGCGCGCTGCCTTCCGCCCCGGCCGAGGCTCCGCCGCGGTGCCCCCAGGCCGGCGAGCACGGCCCTTCTCCCGATGCAGGGAGCGCTGGCGGACCAGGCCACCGCGGCTCCCGCCCCTCGTCCACCTGCCCGAGGTTTGCAGGGGGTTCAGCCAGGCACAATCGCCTGCCCCTGCGGTCCCCAAGAAAGACTAATAGGGACCTGGGATCGTGGGAAACCTCGGCACCGCAGCAGACTCATCCACTCCTCGACTTCCAGACGCGATGTGTTTAGAAAGCGACGCCAGGGAGGGACCGGCCACCCTCTAGAGAGCAGGCATTAATTAATTGTCCAATTTCTGCAGAAGACGGGGACACCCCTTCCCAATCCTCCACCTTCCCAGGGTGCCCTGGACCCCAACATCCCCTGGGGAAGCAGGCCCCAGTCCATGTGCCAAAGGCGCATTTTGGAAGGACAGCTCACCTGGGCGCCAGCCCGAGCCAGAACGCTGGGGGCCCCCCAAGAACGCTTGCGACCCAACCTACTCATCCCGGAACCCCGGGGTCCCTGGAGCCCCTGGCCGACCTCCCTGGGTGCAACCGGACTAGAGCCTGGGAGGGGAGGTCACAGCCTGTCTCCCTCCACCCACGCAGTTCCCTCCCCGCAGTTCGCTGTCAGACCTGCTTTCCCGCGGAGGGCACCCCCAAGGGACAGGTGGGCTTCCCACTCATCAGAGTCTTGGTGAGGGCGGGGGCCTTCTGCTGCCTCTGTGCAGAGGCCCATTCCCCCCCCCCCCGCCCACACACTAACTAATGAGGCGCGCACACGCTGGCTGCCCAGGATTGCCGGTGGAGGGCCAGGCGTCTGCCCCCTGCCCTACGGTCACCGAGTGGCTGGCCGGGCCAGCCCGGGGAAGCCAGAGAGGGCAGAGAACGGGTGTCTGGAGGGCCGCAGGGCCGAAGGCAGGAGCGGGAGGGGCAAGGCTTCGGGGGCGTGGGGTTGGCTAATTGGGGAGCCCAGGCGCCCGGCCTGGGCCAGACTGCGAGGGAGGGGCCTCAGGGCAGCGGGGAGGGGCGCGCCCGGGCTCCGGCCTAAGGCCTTTCCACCCGCGGCTCAGCCTCCTGGCCTGAGGCGAAGCTTGGGGCGAGAGGGCTGAGCTTGACCGGCTGGACGCGCGCCAGGAGCCCACCTCTGCGCTCAGCTCCCCCCTCCTCCGCTCCAGCGCTGACCGCGCAGGGGAGGGGTGGGCGCGGGCGCACTTGAGGGCTGAGGGGTGGGGGTGGGAGCCAGGGACCCATACGCCTCCCCCTCCTCTCTTCGCCTGTCCGAATGCAGGCTAGGAGGGGGAGGCTACAACGCGGGTGGGGCAGAGGGGGGCCGGAGACTCACGGATGAGAACTGAAACACTTGGCCTCTTGGGCAGCAGAACGCCCCCGCTGTTTTCCCGCGTGCAGGTCTGGACACCTGCCCGCTGCGGCGCCCCAGCTGGGGGTCCTGGGGGCTGGGGGGAGCAGCTGCCTCAGCCTGCTCTGGCTCACTCATTCATTTATTCACCCCTGCAGAAGAAGATCTGGACACCCCCTCCCCACCCTCCACTCCAGACTGTGGAGAATCTGGGCAGGATCCCCGCCCCCCCAAAACACACTTCAGTTCTGAAATGCTGTGAGCATGTAAGAGGCCACGTTTAGGGGCTGGCATCGAGGGGGGGCTGCCGAGGTGGTGGCTCCGGGGAGCTCATCCGGGCATGTTTGCAGACCCCTGGTCTCAGTAGTTTGAGGGCCCTGCCAGGCTGGATCGGGTCACCTGAGGTCCCTCCGGGTGGCGTGATTCTGGACTCTGTCTCCCTGGCACCGGGGAGGTTGTGGTCCCCAAACACACTTCAGGGGGGAAGGGGCAGCTAAGACACCCCCAGGGACGTGAGACAGGTGGTAAAACGCAGGGGGCCTGAAGGGCCAGGGGGGTCCCCTCCCCCTGGAAGAGTCCAGGTGATGCCCACAGAGGCCCACGGCCATCCTGACCCCCTTCCCAGCCGGCGCCGCGGGTCTGGTGGGGGAATCAGATGCTCGGACCATCCCGCGGCCTCCGTCTGCCCTTTGCTGTCCCCGCCCATAGGGCCCTTGTCCATCTGGGCCCCCGTTGGGGAGAATGTTCGGGTCTGACAGAGCAGAGCAGGGGGCACTCCGTCTGGACATGGGGGAAGGGTTTCCGGTGAACCACCACACACACCCGGGCTGGTTATGGGCCTGCCTTGGGTGAAAAGGATCTTTCTCACGTGTTTGGTGAGTTTTCCGTGAGACCTTACTGAGCACCCGTCCCCGACCCCAAACGCGGTCACAGCCTGAACCCGGCACCTGTGGCATATATAAGCCCCGTAAGGCGAAAGGGACTTTGCGGACGTGATGAAATAAGAGACGTGGGGATGGGCAGGCGAGCCCAGGTGAGCCAGGGGCTCCGACCTAAGCACACGGTCCTTGAACAGCAGGGAACTTTCTGGAGCTGGACTGAGAGATGAGGCAGAAGGAGGACTCCCAGAGGACCCCAGCAGGAGCGGGCTCTGTCCGCCGTGGCTGGACGTGGCCACGGGAAGGTGTGTCTGGGAAGGTGCACGCACCCAGGAGCAAAGGGCAGCCCTGGCTGCCGCCAGCGAGGAAGACGCTTCCGCTCTGCACCCCGAGGAACGGAAGGTGACCGACAACCTGAGTGAGCTTGGAGGCAACTTCCTCAAAGCCCCTTTGAGCGGAGGACACAGGTGAGTCACGCACGGGGGGCCCAGCCTCCGGGGCCCAGACGGCTGTGGGGCAATGAATGGGTGTGTGCGCCCCTGGGAAGCCAGTCCGCATGTGACCATCTCATACAGCAGCCACAGGGAAGTAACGCACGTGCTCACACGAACACCGAGCATGTGCCAGGTGCAGGGGTACAGGTGAGACACACCTGTGCCAGGTGTTCAGGGTACAGGTGAGATACACCTGCACCAGGTGCTGGGGGTACAGGTGAGACACACGTGCACCAGGTGCTGGGGGTACAGGTGAGACACACGTGCACCAGGTGCTGGGGGTACAGGTGAGACACACGTGCACCAGGTGCTGGGGGTACAGGTGAGACACACCTGCACCAGGTGCTGGGGGTACAGGTGAGACACACCTGTGCCAGGTGCTGCGGGTACAGGTGAGACACACCTGCACCAGGTGCTGGGGGTACAGGTGAGACACACCTGCGCCAGGTGCTGGGGGTACAGGTGAGACACACGTGCACCAGGTGCTGGGGGTACAGGTGAGACACACCTGCGCCAGGTGCTGGGGGTACAGGTGAGACACACCTGTGCCAGATGCTGGACATACAGAGGCCAAATACATACATTTCTTATCTCGTGATGCTCACAGTTTATGGGGGAACACAGACATGAATTTGAAAACCAGACGTAAGTTCCTGAGACAAAGCCCTCCGAAAGGCTAGGAACCACCTGGCCAGGTGAGAAAGGAGGAGAGGGAAAGTCCCATTTTGAGCAGAGACTTGAAGCGTGTTGACAAGCTCCGCCCATTTACTTGGCACACATCACCGTCCCCCTGAGGAAATGTCACCGTGTTCCGGAAGAAAGGGCCTCGTGTGTTTTCAGGACCATTTCCAGGTCCTTCCAGGTCTCCGGTCTCGAGGTGAGTTGAAAATGGTCAGCTCTTCCGTGAACGCCGGCGGAGACCAGACACGGCACCCGGGCAATGCCAACACCCGCACTGGCAGATGGATGGTGGGAGGGATGGATAGGTGATAGACATGGTAGCTGATAGGTACCAGAAATCGTTTGATATGCAAATACATTATTAATATTCATGGCTACACCAGTGTCCACGGGCGCAGGTCTCCACCCGCCAGGTGCCAGGCGCACGTGCCCCGCAGTACTGACCATGAAGTCCTAGGAAACCGTAATGGTCCCCTCGCCCGGGGCCGAAACCTCCGCGTGGCCCGCCCGGTAACAGGGCATATTCTTGTCTCTCTCGGAACGAAGAGCCCCCACCGCTCCTCGGAGCCCCTTCTCTGTCCCCCCGAGATTTCTGTGCATTTCTGGAGCTACGGGGCGCACCCAGGAGAGGCGGCCACACACTCCCGGAGGTTTGCCTCGCTGCGGGTGGGAGTGGGGTGTGCAAACGAGAGACGCCTTCGGGCCCACGTGGGGACAGGTGGCGGGGGCACCGCACTGAGCTGTGTCTATCTGCACGGTGTGACTTTCTCCTCCTGGGAAACACCCGCAGTGGCAGCTTTGGATGGTCACGCCAGTGCCGTCTGGGCCACGTAAATGTCCCTGCTTCGTGGGATCCTCTACGCCGGTGCCCACGGCTGTCCTCAGCCGTCCATCCCACGTACCCACGTCACCCACCCTTTCTCGCCGCTCTGGGGCTGGAAAATGGGGGCAGCCACCGAAAAACACTCCCGGGAAGAACGTAAGGTCCACTAAAGCCCGTGCTGCCGTGGTTTTCCCCCCCGAAGCCCCTGAACGTGGGGGTGAGCTGATGCCTTTGGTACCCAGGAGCCATTTCTACATGAAAATGGGGGTGACTATCCAGGAAACTCCTTTCCTTTATGGATTCGAGCCTCTGCCCTGCAAGAAGCCCCCCAAACGCCTGCAGGATTCACGGCTTCATCTACGCGTGGCCTCGGACAAAGCTGGAACGTCCCCTCATCGGGGTCAGTTAATGTCCCCGTCCTGCAGACCGGCCAGGGGTCCCCTGGGAACCCACGAGCTGACTTATTTGCACACATGCACTCGTCTTGAAAACCGTCAGCATTAATTACGCGACTGTGAGCTCCCAGTGTGGGCGTGGTTGGGTGGACCGTGGACGGAGGATCCAGGTCCTGCATGCGGTGGACACAGGCCGTCCGGCCGTGCCTGCGTCCAGCCCAGCTAACCAGGCGGCCGCCCCCCTCAGGGTGTGTCCAGCCACCAAGCTCCCGCAGAAACCCCCCCAGGCTGTCCGACAGAGGCCCCCCGAGAACACGGCGAGAACCAGTGTCTGGCTGGAGGCCAAGCCACCGAGTGGACGGTCCAGCAGTTCTGGAAACACTGAGAACGGGGCGCCGTGAGACTCCAGCCCTGCAGAGGCGCCGCCCGAAGCCAGTTCACCGGAGCCCGCCAGCCCCTCGGGGGGAGAGTGTTATAAAGCAGACAAAAATAGAGCGAATCCTTAATTTGTCATTTTTTTTCCTCAGTCACATCTCCTGGTGCCTTTCGGTGCCAGAAACATCTGTAAAACTGAAAACCCATTTGCGTGAGGCGGCGTTCACCACGGTCCCTCGGGTGACACCCCCAAAAACATTTCGGGGGCGGTGGATGGGAAGGGAAGGTTCACCACCTGCATCAGGGCGGCGTGTTCTCATGTTGTCTCGGGGGTTTTGAACCGTTCTCCCTGACAGTCGGAGGAGCTAACTAATGATCCCGGCGACGGGATGTGAAGTGTTACTTAAATACCCGGGAAAATCTATGCCGACCCTCAGCCAACACCCCGTTCCCCAAATTAAAGGGAAGGAAACAGCAGAGCGTGCCGGGCGCAGAGCGGGCTGGGAGTCTGCACACCCACCCACGGCCGCTTCTGGAAAGGCGGGCCCTGGGGACACTGGAGTGAGTTCTGAGGCCACGTCCCCACGGGGACGCCTGCGCCCTTTGCTCCGTCTTGGTTATTCCTGGGGGTTCTTATGAGGACCCCAGGAAATCTTTCCTTGCCACGCAGAAGGGGGATCTTTCTTTCCAAACAAAGGAGCTCCGTCTTGCTAATTGTGCTCATTGCGTTTTGGTAACAAATAAGATGCGTCCAGGGCTGGCGGCTTTGGGACACGTGTGTGGGGCCCCGGTGGTCACTGTTGCACAGGAGTGTCTCTGCATAAAGGGGCAGGGCTGCTTCCCCAGGCGTGACGCTTCCTGCTGCCCAGCACGGATGAAGGATTCGGTGCAAAACACAAGTTGCGGGCAAGCTGAGTAGACGGGGCATTTTCAGGACATACGAAGATCCCTGTGCTCTTGCAGGACGGGGCTCACAGGGAGAGAAGTCCGTGTGAATGTGGGGATCAGGGTGATGCATCTCCACATGAGGAACGCCCAGCGAAATGAAGGGCAGGGGTCCCCCATCACAACCGAAAGCAGCCTTGCCCACCCTGATTTGGACTTCTGGCGCCCAGAACTGGGAGTTGATACGCCGCCTGGCGGGTGGTCCCTAGCAACCCACTCTGAGGACAACACATCACACACAGGGCAGCTTCAAAGGGTAAGGCTTCCTCCTTTTTCAGGGCTGCGTAGTATTCCCCTGTGTACACATACCGCAGCTTTTTTATCCACACGTCTTACTGACGGGCACTTGGGCTGCTTCTGTATCTTGGTGATTATAAATAACGCTGCGGTGAACGTAGGTGTTTGGAGATTCTCTGGATAAATACCCAGAAGCAGAGTCGCCGGGTCATAAGGCAGTTTCGTGTTTAATTGTTTGAGGAATCTCCACCCTGTTCTCCACAGTGGCTGCACCACGTGGAACGCGGTACCTGCCAGTGACGCCGCCGGGGGAAGGTTCGTATCTATCGTCTATACTATTCAGAATTTGAAATAACCGCTGGCACCAACCACAGATGCCAAGCCAGGCGACCGCCCGGCGTGAATGCTGGGTGCCCATCAGCCACGGAAGAAGTCCAAAGACCAAAAAACATGTGAAATAAATGCCAGGAAAATGTCCTTTTCCTTCTGTTTTACACATTTCACCCTGAATCCAAAGTTCCACCTTCCGCCCTTTGCTCAGCAGGGGAATTCTTATCTGAAGGCCGTTCCGTGGGAAGCACATGAGACCCATGAACCGCGCACAGCTCGGGGTCTTTCGGGCTCCGAACATGCTCACCCTCCTCAGCTCGTCTCTGCGGGGGGTGCCTGGGGGTGACAGCCCCGTACGCCCCAAATGTCTGCGGCTCTAGTAATTTCGGTGACTTGTCCCAACACTATAACAGCAAAGCATCTTCGGTAGAAACAGCGTTATTCTTTATTCTGCGTTTCTCACTATCGAAGGCAAAGGATTTCGCCACCGATACCTGCCAAAAAAGGCGGCATCGGAATTTGTCCCGAGCACCTGGCTTTGGGTCCAGGCAGGTCGCGGGCGGCTAGATGTTCTAATGAGGATTTAAAAGCAAGCCCACCACCCCAAAGCCTGGATGTGATCTCTCCCCGTGTGCTAGAACTGAGAGCAGTTAAAACGTCGTTCCACGAGATGGTATGGAACACGGCGTGGGGCGGGGGGGCAGATTTCGGGGAAGGTAGTCACGTGCATCCAGCAAAATAACCAAAGGACATTGAAAACCACCGGGACCCCGCGGAAGGTCATCCTACGGCCCACGGGGCGTCCTACCAGAACAGGGCGTGTGGACTAATACACTTTATTTTTTACTTATTTTTTTACACTTGAGGTCATTTTTTTTATTGCTTTTAGAGAGAGGGGGGGGGAGAGGGAGAAATAGCTATCGGCTGCCTCCTGTTCACACGCCGAGCAGGGATCAAACCCGCCACCCAGGCACGTGCCCTGACCGGGAATAGAACCCACAACCTTCCGGTTTTGGGGGCAACACTCCAACCAACTGAGCCTCCCCAGCCAGGGCTGGATGAACAGACTTTAAAAGCAACAGCCATTCAAGCCTCCCAGGTCCTGCCTCCCACCCTTATCCTCATCATTTTCACCTCGTCCTTTTTTAAAAACAAAATTGTAGATTGCTGAGATTTATTATTGATGTTCATGGACTTTGGAAAAACAACTTTATTGGGGTATCACGCCCACACCCCCCGATTCACACCCTTGTAAGCGGCTCACACAGTTGTGTGGATTTTAGGTTTGTGCCGAGGCTCAGCAGAGTGGGTTCAGAAGAGGTTCGTCACCCCACAAAGACACGGTGTGTCCCCACCTGTCACCCCCCCATGCCTGCCCACCCCCGCACAGCGCTAATCGACCCCTTGTGCATTCTCCGTCTCTACAGCTTTGCCCACGCAGCTGTCGCACGCTGACGGAACGAGAGAACGCGTGGTCCGCTTCTGCCTCTCCGTGACTCGGAGCGTCAGACCGGCCCGGGCTCCGAGCGCCACGCAATAACACTTGGCCTCATTCTATCACCTCCAACAAAGCCCCGCGCGCGCGTCCATGAAAAAGGCAGGATCTCAGGACCGCGCGTCCCCCTGTGCCCTGCAGGGAATCGCGCCGCGTCTCCGGCAGGGCCGCCCGGGACGTCCGGAGTCCAGGGCCAGGGCACCCAGCGCCTGCAGCCTTTCGGGTTTTAGCGGTGCCATCCCCCCACCCCGTGGCTTTTTGACTTCCTTATTTAACTCTTTCTGAGTAATTTCCACGGCCCACTCTACAGAAAGAGGCACGTCCTCCTTTCCGAAGGCCTTGTAACATCAGAAAAGCCTTGCAAACCCATGGCTCTGAGCTTGTCCGACGCAGAAGTGACAACAGAGTTTTCCTGTGATTTGTGCATTTTTCCTGACCTGAGTTCTCCGGGGACTTGCAGATGGGAACGGCGACACGCATCTACAGTTCCCATGCAATCTCCGCGAGCCTTAATTCTGATTTAACTTGTCTTTGCCACGGCCTGTGGGTCCCTGGAGACTCTGAGAATGGGCTTGGGGCACAGGCACAGGGAGGGACGGCAAAGGGTGTGACTGATGGGACCCAATCTCGGTCCCAAAAGTTTGCAGGTCACAGCGGCGAGAGCTCGGGGAGCTCTGTCGGGAGAAAAAGAAGCAACATCCCATGTGCCTCGCGGGTCCGGGGCTCTCAGCACACACCCACACCCACGGCGTCTCTCGGGGAAACCTCCTCATGGCTGCGTCCACGCAGTGCACCCCCAGAAACACTCCACGGCGTGTTCCATCGACAGAACATCACTATTTTTTTTCTTTTCTCACTGAGGTTTTTCTTAGCTGTGCGGCCCCTTTGCTTGGCGAGACAGGAGAGCTTGCTCCTGATGTCAGAATGTATCAGGCCTGAAAATGCACTAGACGAACAGAAATGCAAACAGAATTTAAAAAATAAAGATGCCCAAACGCTGTAATCCATACAACCTCACAATAAAAGCCAGGATTCTCCGACCAAGGCACATTCAGGGCAGAAAAAGCGGAAATCCCCAAATCCACCTCCCAAAATTTATGCTCCACCAGCTTGTCTTTCCATGTAACCCCAGCAGCTTCTTCAAATGTTTATTTTGTTTTATTTTTACTCAGTAAACAAAATGGCTTGCCATCGAGGTTTTCTGAAACATAAGTGTCACGAATCTCCATGGTTTCATTTTATGACCTTGCATGGTTTCCTTCAACTGTGCTGCTTGCTGCTCCTATATTCACCGATTTTCCTGGTGGTCACTGTGCTATTTTCAGAGCTGTTCGCTCTTTGTCCTCAGCTCTGTGAACCTTTCAAAATCGATTCTTTGGAGGGAAAGTACCGTCTCAAAGAACACAAAGAATTTTGAGAATCTCAGTCACTCACGCCGGCTTCCTTTCTGGAACACTGATGCTAGTTCCTGCGTCCACCCGTATGCCCCACGGAGTTTTGCCCGTCACTCACGTTTTCACGGAAAGGGGCGCTGGGCCTTCAGGATCCCCGCGTCGCTTCCACGTGAACCGGCCCGAAAGCGATGAGGCCCAGTTCTGTACGGGCGTTGGCCGATTGCGTTTGTGCAGAACATACCGTCGCACTGCAGACTGCAGGAGCGATCTCAGAGCGGACTGGGATCATAGATAAACACGGCTCCCCGCACGTTCTGGAGGAAAGTGAGCCCCGGCTACGGCTGAGGTTTTGAACCCAGTTCAGAAGCACAGTCACACACCAGGGTGCAAAGTCCAGCTCAGGGAATAGGGACCATAATATTGTGGTAACTCTGTGTGGGGCCAGGTGGGCACCAGAAATCCCAAGAGGAACCACTTTGTAAAGAATGTGGTTGGCTAACCACCGTGCTGTGCATGGGCAGTTTAATTAAAAAATGAAATTAAAGCCCTGGTCGGTGTGGCTCAGTTGGTTGGAGCCTCATCCTGCAAAGCGAAAGGTTGTAGACTCGATTCCCAGTCAGGGTGCAGGCCTGGGTTGTGGGTTCGATCCCCGGTCAGGGGGCGTGCGAGAGGCAACCGATCGGTGTTTCTCTCTCTCATCGATGTTTCCCTGTCCGTCTCTTTCCCCCTCCCTTCCCCTCTCTCTAAGATCAATAAGCATGTCCTCAGGGGATGGTAAAAATGAACACCGTAATTGAGTTACATTTGAAAGCAAAAATAAAAGCACCATCATGCATGCAGTGAGCGTTCACTGAAGTCATGGGCCCTGACTTCTGCCAGGACACAAGGCCCAGCCGGTGCTGGGTGCGTGTCACAGGTGAGGCCTGGCGTGGACCGAGGACCCAAACCAGGTTTATGGGGACCTTGAGGGGCAGACGCGCACACCTGGCCACGCAGGGCTGCCTCTCTGCACCAGAAGGGGTTCACAGAAGGTTCTGTGCTTTAAAAGAAACAACAAGAAAACACAGACCAAGCCTGTCGTTTCTACCTCTGATGAAAGATATTAAAGTAGCCGTATGTATTTTTGGCAAAGAGCATCTATACAAAGAAGAAAACACGCAGTGTTTCTGACCCAGGGTAAAAAACCACGTGCAGGTGAGACCAGCAGACCGGCAGGTCATGTCCGGACAGAATGACTGTTCTCTCAGGTGAGCAAGGGCCGGGATTCCGGGATTCCCCAGCGAGGCCGCTCGCTGAGCGGAGCAAATGTGCAAGCAAGGATCTGTGGAATCCACGAAGCGCACCCTTGCCACTCTGCCCTGAGTGATTTGGGTGTTCCTTATCGCTCTGTGGAAGCTCTTTTTTTTTTTAAGATTTTATTTATTTATTTTCAGAGAGAGGAGAAGGGAGGGAGAAACAGCAATGTATGGTTGCCTCTCACATGGCCCTCACTGGGGACCTGGTCCGCAACCCAGGCATGTGCCCTGATGGGGAATCAAACCGGGACCCTCTGGTTCCCAGCCCGCGCTCAATCCACTGAGCTACACCAGCCGGGCTCTGTAGAAGCTCTTAATAGGGGGTGGTTCCAAGCCATTCTCTCTGCGTGGCCCCCCTTTCAAGTGTGTACAGTGTTGCCTTCTCTGTAACCGTTGGAGGTCGTCACATGTGTTCCCATCTTGGTGACCGAGACAGAGTTTCCCGCTCTGAAATGATGAAGACGTTCCTCAGCCCGTCGTCCTAGTCACCACGCGGGCTCGTCTCTCTTCGGCTTTGCAGTGCACTTGAAATGCTTGCGTGTGATTTCGAGCACCGACCCCATTGCATTTCACCCCCGCCCCCACCCCCGAAATAACCGAACAACCAAATCACCACCATTACTGAAGGCGGCATACTGACTTTCCCGGCTGGGTCCTTTGCTGAATGTTTGGTTCTGTGCTTCAGACTTTTTCTTGAACAATCTCTTACAAACAAAGAAACTCGGTCCAAAGAAGTCCACACGCTGCAAGGCCCTCCTCCCAACAGCCCTCCGGCCCGCAAATTCCTGCAACCCACGGAGTTTGGGGAGCCCTCTCTCCCCACCTCCGTCCCATGTTGACAGAGCAGTGATCACTTTTGAAATCTCCCC
>PVJI01015038.1:0-14848 GCA_004026765.1 Micronycteris hirsuta | reverse complement strand
CCTGAAATGTGTCAGAAAACATTATCAGGAGGGGAAGGCCCGCGGATCGCGATCCCCATAAATTTATAGATAATCAGGTCCTTAGTGGCTGCCATAGGACGCGGAGGGCAGAGGGGCCCTGATTAGAGGTCAGCGACCTTTGCTGGGGGGGCGGGGGCGGGAGACAGCAGCCCGCAGTATGCAGCGACCCGGCTTCCACCCATTTATTAGCCATTTTTTACCCGCATCATCATCTCCAATTTATTACGTTGTACCGGTGGCATGCACCGCTGTTGCACACGGCCGCCACTAAAAATATCACAGTGTTGCCTACCACCTTTGTATTTCCCTTCCTCCCTCCCTCCCTGCAGGCTGGCCGGCATGTGTCAGAATTCAGGAACGCTTATAAGATCCAATTAGCATCTCCTCTCTGCAGAAGAGTGGTCAGACTTCGGACGGGGCTCCCGGACAAAGGGCTGAGGCTAGACATTTAGGAAAACAAAGAGAATCGCTGTTCGGGGCTCTTCCCCCACAAAGATCACGGAATAAAACAACAGGTACGAGGGCGTCTATTTAAGTCTGCGGCGAAGCGACTCCATCCAGGTTCGTTTGTGCTCATCCCCATGGAAGGCATTCGTTCCTGTCCCTAAAACAAAGAGTCGCCGGTGTGGCGAAAAGATGGGGGAGCAGAGGAAAGCGTTCTCGGGGGGCACGGGTTGCACCTCAGGAGTGGGGCAAAGAGACTTCCCCGTCTGCGGGACGTGCGTAGCCACCGGCAGAGCTCGCCCCGGGCCCTGTGGGTTGGACGAGACAGAGGCCATCGGTGAGAATCGTCGGTAAAAGATATGGTTTCCTCCCAGCCTTTGGGCGTTCGGGGAACTTGGGCATCGGAGGCAGGCACACATGGGCTAGGGGGTGGGGCTTTGTGGTGATTTTTTCACCCGGATCCCTGAAGAAAAGCCAGCTGACTCCTCCATGTGTTTTGACCGTGGGCTCGGAGGGCCTGCCTTTGGGCGGCCGGCTCACATACACCTCCCCGTCCGTCACCTTAAACTGGAACGGATGCTCAGTGACAGCGGTGTGGACACCTGTATTCACACTCAGGTCTCGAGTGAAAGTAGCTGTTTTGAGCTTTCTCACTTCTCTGTGTTCTGGAACCCGCGGCTTTCTTTCCGGGGGGACGAGGGGACGCTGGGCGCTTCCGCGTGGAATGGAAGTCCCCGGCTTTCGTACCGGGCAGGTGTGCCCACGGAAAGCCACGTGCAAGGAAGGGGGAGGGCACGCCTCGTTCCTGGAGAAAAGAACGTCGCCCGGTTTCCCCCAAATGCTTTATCCATCAAGGGGCTCTCGAGTGAAATGAAGTTTTTCAAGGCGGAAAACATCGTGCAAAGGGGACGGGAAACCTCCAGGTCCCGGAAGCATGGCCAGGCCGAGAAAACTGATCCAGGCCTGCACCGGGAGAGTAGGATACAGTGTCCATGTAACCATGTAACTATTGTAACGTTGTAACTAACATTGTAACAGCGTACAGTGTATACAATGTCACTGTCACGACAGACAAGACAAACGTGGTAACTTACAAGGATAGGAAGATACAAGGTAAATCTCATCAGATACAACATAAACGTGGTAACATACATCCATAGGAAGACACAGCCTAAATATAATAAAATACAAATATCCTAAGATATAATATAACTGTAGTCAGAAATGTGACAAGATACAGACATGTAGCGAGATGCACACATGGTAAATATGATGTGAAGGTAGTAAGATATAACGTACAGCCAGATAGGATATAAATTTAGTAGAAGGTGATATAACTCACCATAACTTACACTGTCACGGTACAATGTGGGGTGTGGTTCGGGTTCAAAAACAGAGAAGTTGGTACAAATATGGATGAGCACTTGGTAATTTTTATAAGATGAAATAAATATCTCTAGCCTCCATAACAAGATGCCGTATTGAACCACTACTTGTTGCCAGCAGTTGAAGGGGGAAAGGCAGGCCCCGTCTCCCAGAATAATTCCAGATGAAGAAAACGTGAAACCCAAATAGTGAAACTGAGGCAGGGCCACGGAAAACAAAGGGACATTCTATAGTCTAAAGGCTTTGCAAAGACGCCGCTGAAGCCAGAAGCCATGCAGAGAAATGTGAATGTAGCTACGTGAAATCGGAATCAGGACGTCCAGGGAGAACCGCCCAGGGGCACCACGCACTTGAACGGTTGTGTCCGATGGGCGTGCTTATCGGGAAAAGCGCCAGACACAAGGGACAGGCCTGTCCCTGGTCGTCGAGGTCTGAGTGCGTGGTGAGCAGGACACAACAGGGTGCGGACCTTCCTCAAGGCAGCTGCCCCCACCCTGCCCCGCCCCGGGCAGGTGGCAGGCCTGCGGGGGGAGGAACAAGGGCGTGACCATGTGGAAAACTCACAAGGGCTTTGGGGACAAACGTCACGTGAAGAGCGATTACATAGGATGATTTCTGGCCACAGAGGGGCAAGTCTGGCCGACTCGTCACAAGCCACAGAACACATGAGGTCGCCGGCCACTCAGGCATTCGGACCAGGGGTCCTTCTGCTGCGGTGGCCGCGGCCCCTGAAAGGACATTTCCCACCGTTCCTGGCGGCCCCCAGCATCCAGACGCTGCTTGAGAAGCACAGGATCACGGGGCCCGTGCATACAGGGCGGGAGCCCAGGATCGCCCCGCGGAATGGTGGGTGCCCGTTGGCACCCGCACGTTCCCACGGCTCAGCAAGCCTGGCGGTTCAGAGGCAAGGGCGAGGCGGCAGATGGCTTCCCGGGCCACCCGCTGAGGCCCCAAGATTGCAGAGCAACGCTGAGGACCCCAGCGGCAGCCCCACAGCTATGAGGGTCCCACGTAGAAGCCGCACAATTCACAGTTTGAAGGACGCAGGGCTCCCGATTCCACGGCCTGAAGAAAGACATCGTCCCGAAAGTCCAGGGGATCTCAGCAGCATTTTTCAATATAATTTTCTTTTTCTTTTCTAAGATTTTATTTATTTAGAGAGAGGAAAAGGGAGAGAAATATCAACGTGTGGTTGCCTCTTGGACGCCCCCTACTGGGGACGTGGCCTGCAACCCAGGCTTGCGCCCTGACTGGGAATCGAACCGGCGATGCTTTGGTTTGCAGGCCGGCACTCAATCCACTGAACCACACCAGCCAGAGCCACTTGCTACTTTCTGCTCTGCATTTCATCAATCTAAAACGACTGGGAAAAATAAAGTATCTTTAAAAAAAAAAAAAAGCCCCTTCGGGAAATGCAGAAGTAGGCAAGATTTCCTATGTCACTAGCACCCAGAAACTGCCCTTCCCCAAGATGTAGGGTGAGCAGGGTCCCTCACTTCTGGCCCTGAATTTCTGCACCCCGAGGGGCCCCTCAGACAGGGGCACTGGCCCCCTTTCAGGTAACGACCTTCTTAAATATCTTGCCCACAAAGGGCAAAAATCTACGCTCTGCATTGGGTGGACGAAGGGCCAAGACAAGTCCCTCCAATGCCCGGGGGTCTGTTCGGTAATTTCAGTGCGAACGGCAAAGGCGTCGGCCGCGTTCTGCCCCAATTTCTGCATGCTCCAAAAGCGCCCTTCTTTCCTCTAAAAGGCATGGATCTTATTAAGCACACTTTAAAAAAAAAAAAAGGCAGCGGGTTCACAGTGTATTCTTAATGTCAGAGAAAATTGTATCTGGGGCAAAGCCATCCGCAAACTCCACAAATCAGCATTCCAAAAGAGGGTCACGTCCCGAGCCGGGCGTGGGGCACAAATCGGAACGGACAGCGTCCACCTCTGCAGTGCGGGCGCCGTCCCCGGTGGGAGGCCCCCCCGGGGGGGGGGCGGCCCTTCTGCAGGAAGCCGTCAACGCAGGAGACAGCGGGCCTGGGGGAGGGCGGCCAGCCGGCCAGGTGCCTGCCTGGCGGTGACGTGGGGGGGGGCGTGGATTTGAGGCAAGGCCACGCAGGGAGCTGGGGCTGTGCAGCTCGCGGCTGTCCCCCTGCACCGGGCACCCCTATTCCGGGACGGGCGGGCGCAGGTCTCACGTCAGGGGCCCAGCCTGACGGCCCTCGAGGGCCCCGGTGGGTGGCCGGCTGGGGTCTCCGGGGAGCAGAGATGCGCCGGGGACGTCCAGCGGGAGGTGGGCGGCCCTCCCTCACACATGTGGCTGGACGGGGTGTTTGGGGAAAGACAGACAGATTTTTATCTTTTCTCCACCTAAAACGCCATCATGCCCTCATTTTCATGAGACGGGGTTCCTTCCTTTCCTCCCCTTTCCCGTCCTCCTCCCAGAACATCTGAGGTGGACGCAGGGCTCCAGCTCTGTGTCATCGACGCCCACGGGTGTCACATGCGGATAAATAGGTCACCGCACAGGACAGGCGGGCCGGCTCCCTTGCCACGCGGCAGCCTCCTGCTCTCGGTGACATTGGCAGCCCGAAGAATGAGCCCCCCTGCACTGCAGACCTGCCTCCGTGCGTCCTCGTGGGAAGTCCGAGGAGCGTCACCCTGCAGCTGGGAAGTCGGGCTATGGCGACCCCATTCTTATCTGTATCCTGGCTTCTACAAAACCGAAGCAAAAGAAAGCGGCAGGCATTTTTCTGGGTTTCCCAGGCGTGAAGACCGACAGCGGTCCCCCCGCCCCGTGGAGCTCCCGTTACTTCTGAAACGACAGGTGAGCTCCTGGGCACCAGGCAGCATGAAGTTTCTGCTTTCACACGGCGATCAGGATGGAGGGAGGGTAGCCAGGCAGACAGGCAGCAAACAGCAGGCGCCCATCCCCAGGGGTGGCTCACCCCCGGCCGCCCCGAAGTCCTCCCAACCTCCCTCAGGACGCCAGCGAGAAACCGCACACAAGTCCCCGAGCAGAAAGAGTCCCGAAGACGCGGGCGCGGCGTCACGAGGGACAAGCGGCCGTCCGCCGAAACCGCGAAGCACAGAAAAAGAGACGCTTACGGCGCGGCCGCTTCTGACTTTCAGTGCCTGTCACGGGGGAACCGGGTCCTACTCTCCCTTCACACGCGTGGGGGGGAAAGCCGCGCGCCGAGGATGAGCTCGGAAACCGGGAGAGACGTGAGACCTGGTCCCCGTACTGCATTATGCGTCCCCGTCCACGCCACCCGCAGCTTCAGCCATTGGTCCTCTCGAGTCCTGGGAGGACAGTGAGAACGGGGCACCCAGCGCCGCCCCACCGAACGCTCTGTCCCCGGGTGCACGAGCGGGTCGTCCGGGACGCACTTCACGGTGACTGCGCACGACCCCCCCCCCCAAAAAGGCGAAAGTGCACCAAGAGCAGCGGTCAGGCCGAGTGGCCGGGTTCCGTCCACGTTCCCTCCCTCGCCCGCCGTCCCGTGACGTCCCGTGACGCCCCGTCGCAGGGGTGGCATGTCCGCGGACACGCGAATCCTCCTCCTTGGGTCCTGTCACGGAATGCATTCGGCGCCAGGGTTTCCCTCCGCGCGATGGATCTGTTACTACAAAATCACAGGCGTGGGACTCTGTCCCGTGACCACATCCCACTCGAGCACACGCTAGGACCGTGTGGGTGACATGTTCCAATTAACACTGCAGATGATCACACCCATGTCATTACCCTACCACGCACACGCCAGCAGGTGGTCCTCCCACGCACACCTACCTGTGTGCACACCTTCCCGTCAAGCGTGGGTCCACATTCTCTCTCTCGGCCTGTCATTCACCCATATGTCTGTCCCCGATGATCGATCCATCATCTCTGTACAGCTCTTTATCTGTATCAGCTGATGCTATTCCGTCTGCCATTGATCTATACTGTCCGTCTACACCTACTATTTGTCTCCAGGTCTGTCCATCTCTATAATCATGTCTATAATCTTTCTCTGTCTCTGTCACCCGCCGGCGCCGATCAGAAGCCCCAACATCCGTCAGTTCCCCTGGCTCATGGCGCCCCCCGCCCCGCCGCCCGCCTGTCCGCTCCGTCTCCGTGCCGACCCGCAGCCAGGAAACGCCCGCAGAATGCTTGGAGGCGCCTGTTTGAAGGCGCTTTGTAAAGCTAAGCAAGGATCTGGGCGGCCGCGGTGGGCGATGGTTTATTTATGGGGCCCCACACGTGTTCTGTTCACGAGACCGGGCCCACGCGGCGGGGCCCTCCAAGGCGGGCGTTGGACTCTGTCCTCACAGCAGGAACGCCGGGGCCGGGACGGAGGAGCTCAGGGAACGTGGGTTCAGAAAGTCACGTTTTATATCTTTCATCGGCGAAGGCGAGAATGAATACACTCGGGTTTAAAACAAATTCGCCCACCAGGGCTCGGCAGGCCTTGGCCTTCGGAGTCACGCGGAGCAAAGGTTCCTGTTTCCTGGACGCTCCTTCGCTCGGCCAGCTGCTCTTTGCAATAAAGAAACGTCAGGTCCCGCCTCGGAGACGGGCCCGCCGTGCGCCGCGGGGTAAGACTCCCAACCCTGCCTGCGTCTTTTCACTTGGAAAAAGCTGCATTTCTAAGATCGGAAAGCCAGATGGACTCGGTGTGTGCATGCAGGTTTACGCGTTTTATCACACGTTCAGCTCCATGTAAACATTCAGGACACAGATGAGCTCTAACGCCCCCAGCCCCAACGGCCCCTCCAGCTATACGTTGCTTGTTAGAAACCTCTTTATTAAACTGTTTTTTTATTTTAGATTTTATTTATTATTTTTAGAGAAAGGGGAAGGGAGGGAGAAAGAGAGGGAGAGAAATGTATGGTCGCCTCTCATACGCCCCCTACTGGAGACGTGGCCCGCAACCCAGGCCTGTGCCCCGACTGGGAATCGAACCTGCGACCCTTTGGTCCCTAACCCGTGCTCCATCCACCGAGCCTCACCAGCCAGGGCGTTTACATGGGCTTTTAAACTCAGCGCTCCAGGCCGTACAGAGCGCGTAGTATTGGGGTCCACGGAAATGACCCTGTGCCGGATACATTTTCTAAGCAGCTTTTGTTCACGGAGGCGACATGGGTGGATAACATTGTATCGCCTTGGCGGGTGCGCCACACTGTAACACTCATCTGTACGCACTCACTCGACCTCCCCACGCGCAAAGGTCTAGTCTCCGTCCCACCCACCCTCCTCCCGGGGCACCCACCAACCCCTTCTCCGCAGCCAGGAGAACTTCTCATTCTGTTCTGTTGGCGTTTCATAACCCACGTCTCCGTGAAATCATAGGGTATTTGTTTTCCTGTCCGACGCATCTCCCTGAGCATAGTACCTCTAGGTCCACCACGTTCTTACAAACGAGAACGTTTCATCGTTTTACGGCCAAGGAGGATTCCGTTGTGTAAATGCACCGCGTCTTCCTTATCCACTCGGCACCCGGGCTGTTCCCACGGGCTGGCCGTTCGGTAACACAGCCGTGGGCACCGGGGTGCCCATTTTTATGTTCTTTGGGTACCTACCCGGGAACGGATAACGGGCCTAGTTTTCCGAGGACATTGCACACGGCTCTCCAAAGGGGCGGCCCCCGTCCGCCTTCCCACCGCCGGGGCCCGGGGCTGCCCCTTTCTCCGCGTCCGCGCCAGCTCTCGCTGTCGGCTGACTGCTTCCCGACGGCCATTCCCGCCGGTGGGAAGTGGTATCCCATGGTTCTGAGTTGCGTCTCTCTGACGGCCAGCGATGCTGAGCATCCTTTCTGACATCTATTCGCCCTCTGCCTGTCTTCCTCGAAGAAGTGTGTGCGTGCGTGGCCGTTCGGGGTCTTACCCTCCAGTCTTCCCCGCTTCTCCCCACACGTCCGTCCGCCCCGGGCCTGGCCCGTCCCCGGGCCCGCCACGCGCCGTTTTCCCGCGCGGCCCGTCGGAGGCCGAGAGCCCAGAGAAAGCCAGCAGCCACGTCGCTAACGGGCTAAGTGCTGTCTTCTTCTTCCGTTAGCAGGCCTGTGGGGACGCCCTGCTGCCGAGGGAGCCCGAGGTCATCCCCGCCGCGCTCCGGCTGGTCCCCGAAGACGGGGCATGGCCCAGGGAGGCCCCCTGAGCCTGCGTCCCCGGAGAGGGAATCAGGAGCTACCGCAGCCTTATTCTCTTTAAAAATAGATGCGGTACCTGGCACAGGCTGGCTCCAAGCCGGCAGATGGATGCTGGGGTGGATTTGTGTCTGCCCCCCTAATCAGTCCCCTGTCCCTCCCTCCCTCCGTCTCTCTCTCTCGCTCTCTCTCTCGCTCGCTTTTGTTTTCTGTGATAAAAACAAATTAAACTTCGCCGCGTGCAGACCGGTCGACTCCACAGCTATAATGGATGACAAAGGCATTCCAATCACATCAGGAACAAGATGTCGCTCCCACAAAACCTCCTTAATTACGACCTCATAAATTCAGAGTTTGGGCTGCAATTGATCTTGCCGTGAGGATGAAGGGAAGACTCTCCGAGCCCGTGAGCAGCAGAGAGGCTTCCAGGGGAACGTGGGAATGACTTAGGGAAGCGACGTTTTTTAGGAGTGCAGAAACACTTTTGGGGGGGTTTTTATGGCATCTAAAAATATGGGATGAATTATCATTGTGTATCGCACGATCGGATTACCTGCCCAAACACCTATTCATCAAAAGCTGTGGAAGTTATTTAGTAGGGTATGCACTGGAAGTGGGGATATTTCTGCAAGACTCTGCCAGGCCCGATATTCCACAGGAAACCCTTATTCCTATTTCCTAAAACTGGTGACGTTTGCATGACAGTGTGTTTTGGCAAAGTGGAGCGCATTGCTTTCCACGGTCCTACGTCCACCTGCCCGCCCAGGCCCAGCCCTCCGGCCGTGGGGCTCCATTTCCCATCCAACGCGCTGCGGTCGACCCCGGTCATCCTCTCCCCCCGGGGGTAGCCACCGCCCCGTCCCTGCCAGGTGAATGTGTCCACCCGGAGACTGGCCGCAGCTGCGGGTCAATCATTATTGACCAAACAGCAGCAGAGTGTGAGGTCAGACAGCAGCGTCCCCCAAAGGGAGCTAATACCTGGCTTTCCCAACCAGAAAAAGAGAGGTTTTCTCTGGCGGCCACTCTCACCAGCAAGGAAGGGGATTCTGGAGACGCCGCCGTGTGGAGGGACCTTGAGGGCAGTTGACGACGTGAGCCGGTCACAGAAGGACGGGCACCGTGGGCTTGGCGTCCTCGGAAGGCCCTAGAAGAGGCAGGTTCGCAGCGACAGATGGAGGGAGCCGGAGGCCGGGGAGGAGGCAGAGCTTCCGTGTGGGGCAATGAAAAAGTTCTGGAGAGGACAGCGGGGAGGTCACACCAGAACGTGGATGTCCCTAATGCCACCGAGCTGTGCCCTGAAAAACGGCTAAGACAGCAAACAAACGCACAATATAGATGGATGGTAGATAGATAGATAGCACCTTCCCTGAAGAATAAAACTCAGAATCCCAGCTCCCCCGTGCATCTGCCTACAGCTGTCCAGGTGGTGAGGGGCTCTGCCTGCGTCTTTGGCAGGAAGATGGGGCGCCTAAGCCACCGCTGAGGGCCAGCCGTGTCCCCAAGTTCATGTGCGTCCTGGCCCCACATCTGCAAGCAGGGGCCTGATCGTCCTCCTCAGGTGGGGCCACGGGGCAGGGAGGCAAGGGTCGAGCGTTGGCAGGTGGCCCCCCTCAAGGGATGTGCCCAGCTGCAAGCTGTGAATATGGGTTTATTGGGGGGAAAAGGGGGTGTTTGCTGGTGTGATTTAGTGAATGAACTCATCCTGGGTCCCGGTGGCCCTGCGTCCAATGACGCGATCCTCACACCCAGGGGTGGGCAGGGCGGGCCCCCCCTGAGGCCTCTCTCCTGGGCGTGTGGGCGGCCGTCTTCCCCCTGGGTCCTCCCACGGGCGTCCCTCTGGGTGTGTCTGTGTCCCCAGCTCCTCTGTTTATAAGGACCCCAGTCCTGTGGGACCAGGGCCACCCCAGGGACCCCATTTCACCTTCACCCCCTCTGGAAACACCCATCTCCAAATGCAGCCCCGTCCTGAGGTCCTGGGGCTGGGACTCCAACATGCGCCCTGAGGGGACGCAACGCAGGCCGTGACAGGCACAGCCGGCTCAGCCAACCACAGCGGCCAAACACCGTCATTCCCACGGTGAGGACCCTGCGCCCCGCCTGCCCCCAGCAAAGCTCTGGCGACGGAGCCACCCTGCAAAATGCCAGAGAACCACCGTCCGTGCTTACGTGGGACACCCCATGGCCTGTGGGAACCCCTGGAGTGCCCCTTACATGCTTAGGAAGTCACCTGAGCAGCACCCCGGGCACCGTGACAGAAACGTTTGCCGCGGCCCAAACACCTTGGCCGTGGCCGGTTGGTGCCAAGCGCATTTCTACACCGTGGGAGAGGACAGGGTGCGGAAACCGAGCGTCCAGCTCCGGATCCCTCCATAGACAGAAGCGCGTGGTCCCGCTTCTGGCCACTCCGCTGACCCGCCGCAAAACAAGATCCTCCCCATGTAGGCAGGGGGAGCGGGGACAGAACCGTGCAAACGCTGAGGCCAGAGGCAGGCTTCCCGAGACCCCTGAAAGAATCTGAAAAAAGCAAGGACTGCGGAGACAAGGGTTCCGCCTCCCCGGGCCTGGACGGCGCTATTTTCGTGCATTTAACATCATGATTAAATATGGTGGTACCCGGGGCGAAGGGGGTGGGGGGTGAGAGAATTTTTGATGGCAAGGTTAAGGCAATATTAGCAAGAAAAATAAAATAAAGTGGGTCGCATGGCCCCCAGCTAGGCGGCGGCGGCAGGGGCGGCCGCTCCCGAGAATGTTTAGCTGCGAAATGAGCAAGCGGCTAATTGTGTGCAGACCTGTCAGGGCGCGAGCCGAGCCTCGAACTGGGGCTTCTCCCAGCCGCTAATGAGAAATCAATTAGTTAATGAAGTGGCCATTATGCGCCGCGCGAACCCGAGCCGGAGCGTTCGTACGGTTTGCCTTTCTTCCCGCTTCTGATCCTCGTTAATTGCCGCTGCCAGATGGAGCGCGCGCGCTCGGCTTGGCTAATGAAACATCGTTACAGGGTCGCTGGCTGGCTTGGAAGAGCCGAGCGGAACCTGCACCCCAATTATTTTTAATTGCCAGACACTCTCGCCACTGGGTCTGCGAGGGGCGCGCGTCGGAGCCCGGGCGCTGTCACGGAGCGCGCGCCCAGAGCGCGCGTCGGCTGCGCAGCCTGGAGCGCCGGCTGGGGTCTCGGGGAGGCCCGAACCGGGGGCCCGGTGGGCGCGCCTCCCAGGGAGCCGCCCCCTCCTCGTCTGTCCGCTGTCCTGACACCCGTCCAAGGGGGCCTGGGCGCCTGGAGTGGCCCCTGTGGCCGGGGTTTGCAAGACCACGGAGCGCGCATGCAGGCTGCTCAGCACCGCCCGCCGCGGACACCCCTTTCTCCTCGCGACGTGGCCCGGGAGCGGACGGGTCTGTGAAGGGTCGCGTGTCACTTCTGCAAAGGGAGCCTCTGACCCTCGCCACAGCGCCTGTCCCTGCGGTCTCAGCGTGTGAGGAGGAGAACGCGCGGCCCTGTCCAAGCCTGCCTGGCACGCAGGCCGGCTCACCGTGGTCGCTCTGGCCGGGTAGGGGAGCTTCCTCTGCTCCATCTGACAGCAGTGAGTCAGAACGGGTCCCTCCCGCCCACCCGTGTCCCCCATCCGATGCCACGCGGGACGTCTCCTTAAAGAAAAGAAAAAAAAAAAAAGAAGAAACAACAGAAAGAAAAGAAAACAAATTTAGCTAACGTATTCCATTGCTTTTACTTTCGGAAGCCATGCAAATTGCATTAGTTAATCCAGCTTCCCCGTTTCCAAAAAAAGAAAAAAAAAATCTGCCGCCAGCACCTGCCAGGGGTTCCGACGTCGGGAGAACGCAGATGGGATGTGGCGGGCGCCTCATGAAATAAACAAACCCGGTCCGGGTAACCGCATTAGGCAGAAAGGCCCATCCGTTCTCGTCCGTTTAGCTGCCGTAACCAGAAGTGACATGTCTTCCTCAGATGCAGAAGGACGGCTCGGGCGGACCAAAGCCCTCCGCGCGGGCCCGCGCCCGGGTCCTTGAGAGAAGGCGGCAGCGCCCACGGGCGTCAAGGAGAAGCGGATGCGGCTGGCCCAGGGCGACCTCCTGTCCCCAACTAACAAGGTTATTGGGGGTGGGGGGGCAGGGAGGGAAAACTGAACCTCGCGTCTTCCAGGCGGGGTTTGCTCCCTGCTTCCGGGACGCCTTGCAGGGAGACGTGGGGGGCCCGACCTCCCCACTGGTTGTGGCTTTTCAGACCCAAAAGCGCTAATTACTGTGCAGCAGACCCCCGTGTGGGTGGCGGAGGGAGACTTCTCACCCTTCCCCAAATGTCTCTTCCATGCGAGTCCTTTGAGAGTCTGATGACTCCAGACTTTTTTTGCTGTCATTTTATTTTTATTTTTTCAGTCCTCACTTGAGAGTACGTTTATTGATGTTGAGAGAGAAAAGAAGGCGGGGAGAGAACAAGAAGCATCAGTGTGAGGGAGACACTTTGATCGGTTGCTGGCCATCCAGACTCCCGCTGGGAATCGAACCCGCGACCTAGGCGCGTGCCCTGACGGGAGGCTGAACCCATGACCTGGTGGCGCACAGGACGATGCTCCAACCAGCGGAGCCACCGGCCAGGGCCGGTCGCAGATCCTCGTCCTAAGAAGGAAGGGCAGAAACTCCGAGAGCCGGGCACTGGGCACCCCCACGAAGCCCCTCGAAGGACGGGCCGTGACGGGGACCCAGACAAGGAGACCCGGTGTGGCTGCCCGTGGGCCCGTGCCCCCCGGCTCGAAGGTCACGGCTCAGGGTGTCCAGCGTTGCCACACAGTGCGGACAGTACGGGGAGTTCGTCTCGCACCTGGAAACGCCCAGGCCTTTGCTTCCAAAGCGACTTCCCCGGCACCACCGCTTCCTTTCTTGGCACGGCGAGACGCGGGTTGATGGACTGACCGCGTCTCCCCACGTTTCACAGATCCGTGTGCACGGCCCGCCCGCAGGAACACACCCGGCGCTGGTGGCCGCCGCTTCGTCCACGGCGACGGAGCCCGAAACCGGGGCGGGTTTGAGGGCCGTCCGAGCAAGCACGGGTTCCGCTTTGAAATGTCTTGCACACGCGGGTCTTGCTCTGTCCGTCTAGTGGACGGTGTTAAAGTTGCCGGCGGTCTCGTGGTGAGAAGTGCGGTTTTGCACCATCACCTGCTCTCCACGCGTTTTTAGCACGGAGTCTTTCAGCATCTGAAGGTGTGAACCGCAGGGTCGCGGAGAAGGCAGAAGCAGGCGTGGGTGGGGGCGGGGGGGTGGGTGGAGGGCTGACGCGTGGAGGACTGGACGGATCCACGGATGGTGAGCCGATGGATGGGCGGATAGACGGACAGATAAACAGGCTGGCGGACAGACGGGGAGATGAACGAGTGGACCAGCCAAGACAGTATGGGTGCAGTCACAGGTAAGGACAAGGGCGTGTGCGTGTTTAGATTAGAAGGCTATGTAATGTTTTGAAGACCGGAACGCTCCCCAGATTTCTCCAGCACCATCCAGGGGTTCCGTGTGCTCTCGCTCACGGAAAGATGGGAGACTCTATTTTTTTTTTTAAGATTTTATTTTATTTATTTTCAGAGAGAGGAGAAGGGAGGGAGAAAGAACAATGTATGGTTGCCTCTCACATGGCCCTCACTGGGGACCTGGCCTGCAACCCAGGCATGTGCCCCGACTGGGAATCGAACCGGGACCCTCTGGTTCCCAGCCCGCGCTCAATCCACTGAGCTACACCACCCGGGCGGGAGACTCTATTTTTAAACCACGCAGAGGCGAGGTGTGTGCTCTGCCGTGCAGGGCATTGCTCAGCAGGAGAAAACTCTCCGAGCCTCATTTGTCATCATCAGCAGGGTCATCTCTCCTCTGAAGAAACTCCTATTTTCTTCGCCCGAGGAAATAAATAGGGAGGGAGGGTTGGAACTTGCTAACAAGCCGGCCCAGGCAGAGAAAGGCCCACGTAGGCAGAAAGCAAGCTCGGTCCCCAGCGAAGGAAGCGGGATGGGTTTCCCGATCCGGGCCGGCTCTGGAGATGGAGGGAAAGACGGACGTGTGTCTTGGACGGTGGTCGCTGGGCGTGTCGTCCTGGGAATCATGCACACGTCTTACACACGTGGAAATTACGAGGGCTGATGAGGCCCCTCGGAAGGAAAACAGGCCCCTCAGGCAAGCCACAAAGTTAAGAGCGGTGACCCCAGAAATGGGCCACCCGGCAGGGGTTCGGCAAAGGGCCCTTGTCACTGGGATCGTGACAATGGCTTTGTGGCTGCTCAGTGGGTTGGAGCGTCGTCCCGTCCGCCAAAAGGCTGGGGACTCGGTCCCCGATCAGGACAGGCACCAGGTACAGGACAACGGATCGATGCTGGTCTCTCACTCCAGTGCCTGTCTGTCTGTCTGATCCATACACGTCCCAGGTGGGGATCAGGTAAATACATTGACAAAGACGATGAGAACGTCACGCCGGACTGGGCATCGACACCTTGAACGCGCCTCGTCCATCAGCTCTCCCCACATTTCGTCACGGGCGTCGATGGACACACGATGTCTCCGGAGGGGAAACACGGCACCCGTCCCAGAACCCAGGGCGCGGCAGCCACTTAAACCCCGCGTCAGCGCCAGCCCTGCGCACAGTGGGAGGACGGCAGCCGCTGCTGCCGAGCCCCTTCGCTGCGGGCACCGAGACTCCGCACGCCGACGCCGCGCGTCCTCGGGAGCGTTAAAGCCGCAAGGGGCCACGCCGCCGTCCCCCAAATAGCTGCAGGTTTTCAACAGGCAGAGCTTCGCAAGTAGTGGGGAGCACGTGGAGAAAAACCCACCCTCGTGAGCTCTGGGTGGGAAGGTTAAATATCCGTCCCTTTGGGGAAAACGGCAGTGGGGGG
>PVJI01015037.1:0-42177 GCA_004026765.1 Micronycteris hirsuta | reverse complement strand
TCTCTCAAGGGGCCTTCCTGCTGCAGTGTGTCTGTCTCCTTCCTGCCTGGCTGCACGTCTGAATACTGGGTGTTTTAAAACACAGGTTTTATCATTATTCAGGTATGTCGAGGTCCCCAGAGCAGAAGATGACTGCTGTTGAAAAGACAGGTTGTTATACCCTTAGATCCCAAGAGAACAGGGCACTCGGGTTTAGTCAGAAGAAAGCGGAGGAGAAAACGTGGGCAAGAGCCTTTGTAGGGGTTTCCACAGGAAGGAGTAAGTGAGGTAGGGGTAGCAGATTTAGAATGGACTGTTTCGAATAATGTCAGCAGGCCTGGAGCAAAGGGGCTGGCTCTACTTGTTTGGCACGCGGCCCTGAGGCCACTAGAGCGATGGATAGTCCCCCCTCTCCCCGTGCGCGCGCACGCGCGCGCGCGCGTGTGTGTGTGTGTGTGTGTGTGTGTGTGTGTGTGTGTGTGTGAGCCCCATAAAGGAGGTCGTTGGGATGTGGGCTCTGGGTTGGTTGGTTTGCATATGGAAGGTGTGCTCCGCAGGCACGTTGTTTGCTATCCCTAAGAATTAGCTTACCCTGGGAGGGGCAGCCTCTCTGGGCCAAGATCAGCAAGGCTCTGATGGCAAAGCATCAAAAAAGAGAAGACTTGGTTAATAGAGCTGAATGGAGGACAGATACTGTTAAAAAGTTGTGATGCTTGAGCCCCGTTGTCTAGAAATGATGGAGCCTCAGGACTGGTGTTTTTCACAGCTCGATTGGTGATTCCGATGTTCAGGGACGGCCGTGAGCCACAGCTAGCATGGCTGTCACTCAGAGGCCCCTATGTGTGGCCAGTTCCACTAGCTAAAGGACATATCCTATGTATGCTAGACCAGATCCGCAACAAATCATGGATGACTGAGAACTAGTTAATCCGATTCATTATAAAATAGTTGCTTTATCTTTCTTTGTAAAACAGTTATTATGCAGTAATTAAAAAGGTTAAAGACTCTTCCATCTCAAATAAAAACAGCTGTTATCATTACACACACAACAGAGTCCCTTGTAAGAACGACTCCCATAAATGTCACAGGAAGTACAGTGCGTCTGCAAACTGGAAAGACAAGTGCTTTCCCATTCACAGTGTTTGACGCAGGAACGCCCGTTGACCTGTTGCTCTGTAAAGTCATGTTCTTGCTTTGTCGTTCGTTTCAGGCCTCCGACCAGGGAGACCTTCCCTCCTCCTCCACCGGTTCCACGCAGAGGTCGTTGATTCCGCCTCCTAAACGCTGCCCACTTCGGGACTTAGAGACTAGCAATTTTCAGCCTGCCGATGATGTCTTCATGGTGCGTTTTATGGTGTGGATGCTGGCATTAAGACCTACTCTTATTGTTGATATTGTGTGGCCCTGCTGGTCTGGGCTTTCCTGGAAGAAGACATTGTTAAGGCATGAAGAAGTGAAAAACCAAGGACTTTATTCACCATCACCAAGTATAGCGATCCCTATCCTTGTTTGTCAAAAAGGTGAAGACTTAGCTGAAATAACTTACCTCTAATTTGACATGTCAGGAGCCTGAAAGATTGATTAGAAATGTACTTTACAAGAGATTTTACTAAAGTGTACTTATATTAGGCCTTCCTTATTTGTTCGTCCAGGCTAATTTCTACAAGTGGTTATGACTTGGTACTTACAGTATTCCGGTAAGAAGACACATCCTAATTTTTAAATGATTCTTCAACTTTTCTGTTGAACAGGCCAACACTGTTCCTTCATCTTCTATTAAAACTTGTGAGAGCAGGTAACACAAGTATGTAAGTAGCAAAGTGTGAAGACTGAGAGACTGTGAACAGGAAGTTAGTGTTGCAGTCAAGTGCAGCAGGTTGTTTAAATGCCAGGGCTGGTCACCGACAACAGTCTGAAAAAGACTTTAAAGAGGGATTAGTCCTAACTCCCCTTATAAGGAAGTCATATCCGAGGTTCCACAGAAGCCTGGAACTGAGCGTATTTGGTTGCTTAGAGGAAGAGGCGGGTTTAGAATCTGGACCTGCTGATTCCACACTTTCCAGCTACAAGTAGCCAAGCTCTCCCCTTCAAGAAATGCCCAGGTGTAGAAATTCGGTCAGTGACTGACCATTGGCCTTCTGGAAATTTCCGTCTTCCATTATCTCCCAGATACGGAACTACAGTGCCATGTTGGGTGGTGGTTGTTTTTTTTCTCCAATTTGGGCATCAGTACTTTAGAATGCTTTCAAAACAGTGATGCTACCAAGGAATACCTATAAAAGGTTGGAACCAGAAGCTTGGGATGCCAGGGACCCTATTTATTGCTCTGCAGTCTTCATAGATTTTAGTTCTGGCTCTAAAAAGAGAGGAGAATCCTTGATATTTTCTCTGCTAAGGGTTCAGAAAAGGAAGAAAAAAATAGAAATATTTATCTATTTCCTTATGTACCTATTACTACCACTGAGCTTGGGAAATCTGTTTGTGTAGAGAACATAGAGTCTAATGTATATCATTAATTTGGACTCCCTGGCACATAAATCTGCCTTCGAAACACAAGTCCTTAATTTGATGTTTAAACGTAAAATAAGCTCTGGCCAACGTGGCTCAGTTGGTTGGGCTTTGTCCTGTGAAGCTAAAGGTCCCTTGTTCGATTCCTGGTCAGGGCACCTGCCTGGGTTGCGGGCCTGGTTCCCAGTTAGGGCGCGTGCGAGAGGCAGTGAATCTGTGTTTCTCTCTCACATCGATGTTTCTCTCCCTCCCTTCCTTCCTCCCTTCTCCTCTCTCTAAATAAATAAATAATTTAAAAATAAACATATGATAAAATTAGTATTGGACCTATTTCTTTAACAAATATCAGAAATCTTATGGTTTTCCAGGAAGGTGTTCTCCATCGCAGGCAGGTATGTAAAAGCCACACTATTAATGATCATTTAAGTACAGTTTTATTGGGTCCTTTCCCAATGATTAAAAGTGCTTTTGCAACCTCATTCCTCAGTCCAGTGAACCAGGGCTCTTATTGAAGTTAATAGCTTCTGAGATATTGAGGTTTTTTCTGATGTAAAATACATTATTGGCCATGGCCGACAAGGGAATGTTTATGCAAATTACCTGCCACAATGCCCGGCCCATAGTAGCCATTCTGCAGTGGCCGCCTTGTTCTCCTTGTCACTTACTTGGAAGAAATGGAGCAATGTGAGGTGGAAGAGAACAATAAATTATCATGTTGATACGGCTGTCCTTCCTGTTCTTCATAGACAGTCCCCATACTCAGCACACTTGATTTTGATAAAAGCTGCACTTTAAAAATATTCAGTGCCTCTAATCCCCATTTTGGATGCCAGATTTATATTTTTGTACATTCCCTGATTGAAACCTACTGCCGGTCAACAGTATCAGCGTCTTTGTAGGAACGTCAGTGTTTGTGCAATATTGGAATATCTTACTGCATTTACTCATGTGTGAAAATACGTGGAAAACATAAAATTGAGAGTGATGAAAAACCTGGGACTCGTTAATGTGAAACACTTGAGACATGGATGGAGACGACCCAGAATGTCGAGTCAAAGGTGACAAGTCTCAAACCCTCACTAGGTACTCATTGAACATCCCAAATGATTGGTCATGTGTAAACGTAAAAGAATGAAATGAAAAAATTTGGACGAAACACTGGTGCCGTGTTATCAAATGTCTCTGATGATGAGGTGGAAAATTTTTCATTTTGTAGGTACAGAACCACCCATTATAACAAATGTATTCAACTTCCACATACCCAACTTTTGTATATGTTTTAAGGAATGCATTATGAACAAAGCCATGAATATCAATACAACCAGGCTCAGAAACTAAATTGTAACAAGGCGTCCAAAGAGGCCCGTAAAAAGTTTTCTATATGATGCTTTGGGAGACAGCTCTGCTGTCACCATCTTTCCCCAAGATTTTACAAGCTTGCTCAATAGAAAATGACTTATTAGTCATATGCACTGCCATCGCCTTTGCTTCTTAACTGTACGAGGTCCATTGTCTTCTGGTTTCTAGGTGAGCCCTGTTCCCTTATCTCACATTAAAACCTGTGAGCACATAACCCAACTATATAAGCAACAAAGTGTGAAGACTGAGAGACTACGAACAGGAGGTTGGTGTTACAATCAAATAATTTCACTTGACATATTTAATGATGTGAGTAATCCCCAATGCTTTGCCATAATTAGGCAAAGTGTGAACGACATCAATGAGTATTTTTCCAAGTCAATCTAAATGATCTACCCTTGCCCCTACCCCTTTATCTTGCTTCCTTACTAATAATGAGAGGGCCTGGTCTGTCCTGTATCACCGCAAGAGCTGGGATTTTTCGATTCCTCTCCCATAGGTCCTGGGAAGTTGGTTTTCTGTGCTCCTCTTTCAAAGAATAATGTGTGGTTTTGCAGCTGGTTGGCTGAGGAAGCGTTTGTCAGATTTCTTTCTAAGAAAGACGAGTGACTAATTTGGACAACTCTAAAAGATTCATCCTAACAATCAATCAAACCTCAGTTTTGAGGAATCTGCCTGTATAAATATTTCCTTCAGTTTTATAACTAAATGGTGTTCTGTTTATTGCCAAGTGAGTTAAGAATACAACGTGGCCTT
Organism: Micronycteris hirsuta; assembly: GCA_004026765.1. Lineage (NCBI taxonomy): Eukaryota > Metazoa > Chordata > Mammalia > Chiroptera > Phyllostomidae > Micronycteris > Micronycteris hirsuta. The sequence continues at coordinate 37,575 of PVJI01015037.1, read as the reverse complement.
CCTCATTTATTCCTAATGGCCATATACTGTGTTCACCAGGGCAGTGAAAAGAAGAGTAGGAGGTTGGAATATGTGCTCTGAATTCTGAGGCACAACTCAGAATTTGTTTTCTCAGAGACACTGTAATAAATAGTAGGTTCCCAGGCTAGCCCGCCAAAGCCCATTTAACACCCCCTGCACACACACACAAAATGTAGGAGAAAATGTCTTAGCTAGCTACGCAGTAAGAATTTGCATGGTGTAGCAAGAGAACATTGGCTTGGAAGTTGGGAAACCTGGAGTTCACATACATTGATGACCCTGGGCCGCTTCAACATCTATGAAGAGTTTTGTGTTTAGTAATATTCCAGGTCTCTTCAACTCTCTAAGTCCAAGTTTAAGGCAAGAGGTGGGGAACCCCTCAACCTGAAGAAGCACGGAGGCAGCCTTACTGGAGTCAGCACCTAATTGGCAAGGGATCTTATTATGTGGGAGGCAGCTGCTGTTCCTTGCCCTGTATCATTGTTAGAAAGATCAGTTTTTTAAAATGTGTGAGAAACAGTGAACTGGAACTGTATGAAGAAATTCATGGCCTTAGTTGCTCTTCAGTCTAAGAACCCGATGTTTTACGTGGTTGCTTCCTAAAGAAAAGAGCTCAGACCAGTGACAACGTTCTTTGGTGCCCACGACATCTCAGCTAGAGCAGAACAGGTAGAGCTGAAAGGTGGTAATAGCAATAGGAGGACTGCTCACCCCAGAGGTAAGTAACCAGCAAGATGAACATAAAGTAAGAAGAAGGAATAGAATGTCCGAGAAAAGGTAGTGGCGGATGGAAATCAGAAGATATATTGTCACCTACAAACCAAGATTTTGATGATCATGTTTATCAAGAATGAGAAGAACAGATTAAAACGGGATTTTTTTTTATCATTTGCTGGTAATAGGCTCTATATCATAACTACCATAAAAAAGAGGCTTGCAGCGGGGGTGTGGGTTCATTGACATTCCCCCCCCCACCCTTTTTGGTATTAGGGAATGACCTTGTTAGATGAAGAAACTGGTCAAATAAGATATATCAATGTTTTTCACTCCTCAGTTTGAAGGAACAGCCCTGATTTTGATGGTGCGCCTGAGTCCTGTTTTTTGAGCCACGAGCTCATCAGATACCAAGTATCTTTGAAGCGACACTCTTTTCCTCTAATCAATTACGTCATCTCCCATTCCCCTTTTTCACACCTACTGTTATCAGACTTTTATCATTTAAATCCATTTATCATGATCATTTCCTGGTACCTACCAGAGTTCCTGGCATATAGTAGATGCTTATTAAATAGTCATTGAATTAATGGCCCTACATGCTCTTCCTACCTTTAAACTTTACCATCTATTCCACCAAAACGGTTTCCTCTTCTCTCCTTGCCCATTGCTCTTTTCCCAGTGGAACATTTGCACAGTTGGTCACATTTTGTGCAGTTCGGGTTTTTTGTTTTTTGGGGTTTTTTTTGGGGGGGGCGTATACTCTTATGCCTGTTTTGTGTTCTATATGTAATGTTTTCTGGTTTTAAGTTAAATGAATATAGCTTTTCTTGTGTCCTCCCTATCTCCAAGCAATTACCAATCCAGTGCTTCCCACATCTAGCAAAGCTTACTGACTTGAATATGTGGGGTGGGGATGGATGTTTAAGCAAGAAACAACCATCTTAATCAGCACTTACATCGCTTGTTCTTTAAATGCCCATCATCACTTGATTCAAAAGCAGTGATTATTCATTCACAGAGCATTTACTGAACTTCCACCATGAGCAAGTCACCATGTGAGGTGCTCAGGGGGATATATAAAGATGTATAAGAAGCCGCCTCTGATTTCCATAGCAATTACTGGTGTATGATTCATTCAGCAATTGATCATGTACTGCCTTGTAATATCTCTTAGACTAGCTAGAAAGCATTCTTTAAATATGTGTATGCTATTTGACTTTCACTTACTGTTTTCATTCATTCTCCAAATAGTTATGAAATGTGTATGATATGACAACCACTATCCCTGCAGCTGGGAAAGATATGAACAAATGATGGTATGTGCATGCCCTCAAAAAACGTCAAGATGTAGTACAGAAGAGGAAATGGGACTCGGTGGTAATTATAATGTAACATGCCAAAAGCTATTGGAATCCTGAAGAAGAGATGTTCAACTTCCTGAGGATGTCATGCAAGGTTTCACTGAGAGGTGGTAATTCAGTTAGGCCTGGAAAGAGACCATCTAATGGCTGTCCATTTATTTGCATTCTAGGCAGAGGGAACATTGGGCACAACGGTGCAGAGGTAGAAAACAACATGGTGTGTTTGGAGAATATAGGATGGAGACCAGTGGGTCGGAGAGTTGGAGAGATAAATGAGGATCTGCTTGTGCAGCTGCATGCTAACAGGACTGTCCTTTAGCAAGGATTTTTTTCACATTACATGTGTAGCACATGCTCATTGTAAAAAACATCCAAATATTCATAGGCATATACAAAATTGAAAGTTCAGCCATAATCTTTCAGATTGTTTTCTATAGGTAGACTAAAATGGAGTTATGCTCTATTTTTTCAACTTTTCCATTTAAAAGTATCAGGTATCATTCCATGCCATGACATATAGGACTATTTCATTTTTTAAAACGGCTGTATGGATGATAATCCGTTAGTAGTAAGACGGATTCTGGAAACCGACAGCTTGAGTTTTGTCTATTAGCATGCCACTTAACCACTTTTCGATTCAGTTATCTTATCTGTAAAATGAACATACTGGTAGTACTGGCCCCTAAAGTTTTTGTGAGGATTAAATGAGTCAATACATGTAAAGGGGTCAGAACAGTGCCTGGAAGATGAAAATCTTAGTTGTGATTCCATGACATTTAAACAATATTCAAAGGGTGTTTTAAGCAAGAGTGTTATCATCAGGTTTCTTTTTAGTAAATCACCCTGGCACATGTTGGAGAGAATAAATAGAGAGAGACTGGTGGCAGGGATCTTGCTGGAGACCGTTACAATATATAGGGAGGTAGAGAGTGGCTGTTTTTGGCAGAAGAAAGAGAAGAAAAATAAACTCTTTAAATGTTTCTAAGAGACCTAGTGCTACTGTTGACTGCTGGTGGCTGAGAGGTACTGGCAATTCGTTTACAAGTTCCAGATTTTTGGCTTAGAGGATGGTGTAGCTGGAGGTGCCATATTAATGTATTTATTTGACATTTTTTTGAGTTCCTACTCTGAGACTGGCACTGCTCTAGGCACAGGAAATATGGCAGGGGACAGGACCTCTGCTTAGTGGAGGAGCTTAGGTTCCAGGAGGTATTTATGTCTGTGGACAGGAGACGAGCACACAATAAACAAATAAATGAACAAGAATTTCAACAAGAATGAATAGTAGCGGTCCAATAAGTAGTTGGTTATTTTAAAACACGTACTCAACCCTGAACAAACTTAACAATCTCCCATAATGATTATACGATCTCGTGATTCGTTCACAGCGACATGCCTGGAAAGGGTTATTTGATCTGACCTCCCAAGCTCGAGAGGCGGCAGGTCAGACCCCATTTCATAGCCTAGGAAAATGAGGCCAGGAAAAGTTCAGCGTTTTGGCCAAGGTCACACAACTCCGAGCTCCACCGGGAGGCGGCTTTAGCCCTGAGGTTCGGGCTAAGTCACCCACGCCGTGGTCGAGCCGTGTCTGTGCGCCGGGGCCACCGACACCGAGGGGCTGCCAGCAGAACATGCCCGGGGATCCTCCGGAGCGCGGCCGGCCCAAGCCCGGCCCTCCGGGGTGTAGACTCGCGCGTCCCGGGCGGGGCGCCCGGCGGCGGTTGCGGCCCCGCGTCGCGAGGCACTTCCGGCGTGTGCCGGGGTGGCCGGATGACGTGGCTGAGTCAGAGGAAGAGGCCGAGGAGGTGCCGGGGGGCGGGGGAGGCTACGGAGCGGGTGGTGTCGGCGGCGGCGCCGAGGAGCCAGCGGCTGGGCCCGGGCTCCGTGCGTCTGTCCGCGCCCGGTGGATGCGAATCGGCTGCGGCGGCGGCGGCGGCGGAGGAGGAGTTGGTGGGAGCGCGGAGGATGAGGCCGCTGCCGGGCGCTCCCGGCGTGGCGGCGGCCGCCGCGCTGTTGCTGCTACTGCTGCCTCGGGCCCGGGCGGACGAGCACGAGCACACGGTGAGGGGCGTTGCGGCCCGACGCGGCAGTCCCCGGCCCGCTTTCCGGCTCACCGCCCCGGCAGGCCCGGCGCGGCCTGGGAAGCCTGGAGGCCCTGTCGAGCCGCGCGGCCATCGGAGGCGCCTTCCGGTTGGGCCTGGCGGAGCAGGAACCCCGGGAACTGGGAGGAGGCATTTCCTTGCGCTCCTGGGACAGGACTGCGCGCCCCGAGTGCCCGGGCCTCCTTCCCCAGCCGGACCTAAATGGCGCCCCACCCCTGGGTCTGGGGGCCCTCGAGGCGGGGAAGGAGTGTGGTTCGGGACGGGGCTCACTTCGCCGTGGGGGTGGGGGCTGTGGGCAAGCCAAGTTCGGGGTTAGTGGCCCGTGAGAAGGGAGCTGCACTCTGGCTACTGGGGGCTACGACGCAGCGGAAGATGGATGTAGCGCGATTACCCGTCATACCCAACCAGGAAATATCCACCACCACTGTACGGTCCGCACGGGCCTATATTCCTGCTCCCCCGCCCAAACCGGACGAAAACGCTGGCGTGGCGACAGCACCGATGAACTTGGGGTGAAGAGCGTTTACATGTGTGCATGCCGTCAGCCTACACGCACTCACTTCCGAGCCTTTTTTTGGTAACTTTGTCCGTACCCTTTCCAGCCAGCCCCTAGATGAGGCTCCCATCCCAGTGGTCTCTAACTAGGGCAGCTTCTGACTGACTAAGGGATCTTGAGTTTCCCAGTCTTGTCTGTTGGAAGCAGTCCCTTTTGCATTTATACTAAAGTTCATTGGCTGTTTAGTTGTCATAGATCTTAATGACTCTTTCAGGTGACTCACTTTGGGCTATAACTCGGAAGTTTTCAGGATGGTAGACGTGAGCAAGGCAGGAAAGTCATAAATGGACAGGTTGCTTGGCAAATACTTGTTTTTTATACCTTAACTCATTACCGATACGATTTTGCGTGAACGTCGTGTATGTACTAAATCTGAAAGATTTGGCGGAGTTGTCTGTCCTGATAAGTGGGGAAGTGAAGCAATCTCCTTACTTATTCAAATCAATGCATCCTATTTTAGGTTTTATTTATAGTCAGACTTCGTTTCTCCACTCCCTTGGTTAGCTGGGCTCTTATTTTAGCTAATAAAAGCTCTAAACTTTGGCTACTTTACCTTGAATCACAGTCAGAAACTTCTGTGTTTTTTTAAGAGACAAATTCCGTATCAGTGACATGGTTTTGTGCTATATTTGTGACTTTTCACCTAAAGATAATTTTGTTCAGTGGTTAAACAATTAAATTAAAACCGATTTCATGTTGTTCTGTCAGGTAACTTGTTTTGAAGTGTAAGAACTGCTCCTTTCCAATAGTCATTCTTTTAGTAATACGGTTACTAATATTTTTCTAATTTTTTGAACACTTAAGGAAAGCTACCATGTAAAACTAAACTCTTAATTGTAGTTCCATCACACAGGCTTGTAAGCTTAAGAATAGTATTATGCTTTTTTATCTTGTGTCTTACAATGAACTGCTATAAATAGGGAAAACTGTTAATTAAAGTTTCAAAAATTAGAGGTATATAAAATGGCCTTAGATTAACTTACATAATTAAAATGTAAATGCTAATTTTACTGAAATTTTATTGCCAGGAACATTTTTAATTTTGAATATAAAATACTTGATAAGAGACCCCCCCGCCAAAGATTTTATTTATATATTTTTAGAGAGAGGGGAAGGGAGGGAAAAAGAGGGATAGATACATCAGTGTGTGATTGCCTTTTGCATGTCCCCAGCTGGGGACCTGGCCCACAACCCAGGCATGTGCCCTGACTGGGAATCAAACTGGTGATCCTTTGGTTCATAGGCTGGCACTCAATCCACTGAGCTGCACCAGCTAGGGCTGATAAAAGGTTTTCTTTTTCTTTTCTTTTTAAAGATTTTATTTATTTGTTTTTAGAGAGAGGGAAGGGAGGAAGAAAGAGAAGGAGAGAAATATCAATGTGTAGTTGCTTCTCCCGGGCTCCCAGCTGGGGACCTGGCCTGCAACCCAGGCATGTGCTCTGACTGGGAATAAAACCGGCGACCCTTTGGTTCTCAGGCCGGCACTCAATGCACTGAGCCACACCAGCCAGGGCTGATGAAAGATTTTTGAGAGAATATATCTATGAGGTAATTGCTAGACAAAAAGTTTGGACTACATTTCATTCATGTCTCCATTGAACTGCTCTCATTTGGTTACCTGTTAATTATTATTTTAAAAAAGCAAAAAAAGTTATAGGATGAGTATCATTAAGATATAAGAATAAAACTTAAGTGTCATTCACATATTTTTTCTTGTCTAATAGTCAAAGTATCTTACTTCTTCCAAATTTCTTGAAAATATGTTTTGGAAACGAGGTTGTTCATCCTAGCCAGATCACAGTGCTGAAAAGGCTGTGGCCAAGTGAATTTTTCCCATCAGGAAGGCAGAAGTGGTCATTGAAGAAAGAGCAATACCAAAGGAGGAGAAAGATTGCCAAGGGAAGGTTGCTGAGGTGGTGGTTAAAAATTACTGTGGAATTAAGTTATTAGTAAAGAACAGTTTTCAGAAGTTTAAGTTTACCCTTTATATTAACTTACTGTTAAGACAGTTTCCAGTTAGAATAATAACTAAAAGGGCTTTTGTAAGCAGTATGTGCTAGGCATTGTTCTAAGTACTTTATATATATTAACTCATTTTAAACATATATTAATAGCCTTGAACATACGTTAATAAACATACATTAAAAAAGGTGATATGCCCTTTTTATTATCAAGGAAACCAATGCCAGAGAGGTTGTTACTTGCCCAAAGCCACACAGGCAGTAGCGGTAGAGGGTAGGATTTGAACTCAGGCAATTCGAATCAATAGTCTTCTGTACTCTCAAAGGATGTGCTTCTACAGTCCTTCATTCTGAAAACAGGACAGTAAAACATTTGGTATTAAATGGAGTAATTCTCTGTATTGATAGTATTTTTAAGTGCTTAAAGAAATGTTTGGATAATTCTAGATCCATATGGGTTGTTACTGAGAAAATATTCAGGTTCGCCTTAAAGAGGGATAGTGCCAACCTAATGGGCATATCACTCGGGCAGTCATAAGATATGTGCAGGCACGTAAGGACTGCTTGGTTTAATGCTCTGCTGTCACTGTGTTGGAATTCATGATAATTTTTGAGCACAGAGTCCTGCATTTTTATTGGCATTGGCCCCACAAATTATGTAGATGATCCTAAGAAGGAACACCTATTTTATTCAGTTCCACAAAGCCCCTTATTTCTCTTACTTTACCTACTGAATTAGGATTTGACTTATATGACCATTGAGATTTATGTGGTATTTTTATGTGCTTGTTTATCCAAAGCCCTTTTAATAGTCTTATAAGAGTAATGAGAAGAAAATGTGTGTTGACTTTAGAGTATGCATACATCTAGAATATATGAAGATGTGTTCCCTTCGATTTTTGAAAGTTGAATCATGTGAATTACAGGACATTGTTTGAAGTAAAAATTAAAGAACACTTTGATGAAAGACAGGTGCTTAATACGTGATTGAAGGGTCATAAAAAGGACTCTTTAGAATGAGTGAAAGGTATATAGGATGTGGTTTATGCTTATTTGGTTTTCTGAAACCCAGGGCACTTGGAAACATGTAGTTAGATTATCATGTCTCTTAAGATTCCAGAGTACTCCATTAAAAATATTTCAAATTGAGAATCATAGAATCTTAGAACTGGAAAGACTTGAGACCATTGTATCCAACACACTCATTTTCCTAATGGTGTGAAGAGGCCCAGCAACTGGCTGAAGGACACAGAATCTGAGCTTCCTGATCTCTGTTGTCCTTGCTTTTTCTGCTTGTCTTGTCTGTGTAATTTTCATAGTAATGCTATGTAAAGATGTCAGCACCAAAGGGGGAAAAAAAAATCAAGGGCACAGAAATGTTGAAGCATTTCATGATTTGTACTGTAGCGTTGAGTTTTTATGGATTCTGTTTCCTCAAGACCATAAAGTCAACTTTTAAAATTTTTGTCTTACATATCAAGGCTCTGTGCTTGGCATAAGAAATGGTATTTAATTAGTGCTTATTGAGTGACACAAGTAATTAGGGAGCTACTAGGGACGAGAGTATGCAATGTTGGAAGCATGGAATCCTGTTGCTTAAAGCACAGTGAACAAACCCAGACCATTGTTCACTGAAGGTGCGTAGTCTCGAGGATGCCCGTTGTGCTTTGGGGGCCTCACCTAGGCTAAAATCCCATTTCTTTGTGGCCCGTTACACTCCTGGTAGGTGACGTTGGGAGGACCTGATCTCTGTCTAGGATAGCCTGTCTGTAGCCTCTGCCGTAAACACTTACTATCCCATCGAGTGTTTTCAGAGACGATTTGTTTGCTTTACTTTGGCAGATGGCAGCCTTTTGTTTTTGTCTCTGTTGGAGTATGACAACTCTTAAACCTTACATTACGATTTTATAAAGAGAATAAACTGTTTACTACAACTGAATTTGCGAGTGCTCTAATACAGATCTAATTTTAGGAAATGCCATAGTTCGTTGTCCTATTTTCAGCTGTGCTCTGTGATAGACTAAAAGTTTATTTAGGTGCAGCGCTGTTGGAGAGAGAGAGTGAGCAGTTATCTTGAGACTATCTAAAAATACCTTTCTGATTTGTTTGTATTTGAATTCTGATATATGTGTTTTAAGTAAATAATTAAAAAGCATTGAAATTACGAGTTCTGAAACATTTTCAGAACTGGATTTTGCTTTCTCAGATACCTATTTTAAAGCAAACACTCGTCCCATGAAAATGATGGCGTACAGGTGCTATTCTGAGCCCTCAGTTCTTTGCCTGACTGTATACATTCTGATATCATTGTTCAGATTTGACGTAAGTATGTCCCATCTCCTAAAGTGTTCTTTTTGAGAGAAATTAATTCATGATCTCTTTCAGGTAGGGAAACTTCAATATCTCTCCTTCCCCAGCACGTAAACAGTATTTAAATAAGGCCTAACATTGGTGACGCCTGGAGAACAAAGTCACTCCTTTGGAGATGAGAGTACAAGTAGCTTCTTAGGAAGATTTTTTTTTCTTTAGGGCAGATTAAAGGCTCAGATAAAAAAAATTGTTCAGTACTGAGTATGTCTTTAGTTGCTTCATACAACTGTATGTGTTCACATTCCCTTCATTTAGTTTTTGCTCTTTAGTTAATGAAGCTGACCAGGGATTAGCAAAAGTATAGTCCTAAAGTTGTAAACTAGGTACTAGTTGTATGATCTTGGACAAAGTACTTAACATCTCTGTTCTTTGGTTAGTTTTCATCTGTAAAATGGGGAAAATAATAGGACCTATCTTAAAGTTTTGAGAGGATTACATGTTCATGTAAAAGCCTTAGAACTATGTCTAGCACATGGTATGTGCTTATTAAGTGTTAACGAATGATAGAAAAGATGATGAGATCATGCAAATTAGGGATTGGAGGATTGGAGAAAGGATTTGAGCAATTCTGAAGGATAAGTAGAAGTTGGCTAGGTGGAGAGAAGGGGAGGGCATTATAGATGTGGGGGAACGGTATGAGAAAAAAGGTAGGTAGAGCAGGAAAGGAAGGAGACAGCATTAGAGACCCTTGGTTGGAGTGGACAGCTCAGAAGCGGGGTGTAGCAGGAAAACACGTTTGCGGGATGGAACATGAAAACAATGGTGAGGTGAAGGGTGCAGGTGGTCTGAACTGGCCTCTCACGGCTGCTCCCAGGGAGGCCTCCTGGAAGGAATTACAGATATGTTAGGGACCCCCTGATCCCACCGCTGAGCTTCCTTGACTTTTTTCCTCGCTTTCTCCTGCTTACACTCCTCAGGATGGAGGGAAGAGTGCTTCCTGTGGCTTTCTCCCCATGGAATTGCGGGGCTCAGGGGCTTCCTTGGCAGTTCTGGGGAAAGGAAAGGTTTTTTTCTCCTTAAAAAATTGTGTGAAGTCTTCCTTTTGGTATTTTTTTTTTTTAAGATTTTATTTATTTATTTTTAGAGAGAGGGGAAGAGAGGGAGAAAAATATTGATGTGAGAGAGAAACACCTATTGGTTGCCTCCAGGGACCGAACCTGCAACCCAGGCATGTTCCCTGATGGAATCAAACCGGCGCTCTTTCGCCTTGTGGAATGAGGTCCAACCAACTGAGCCTCACCAGTCAGGGAGGTATTTTCTAATTTCAAGATATTTTAAGATACATTTTCTCTCTTGAAAAAGAATTCTTGTTTTGACCTTGTCTTGAAAGTGCTTATTCTTAGGGGCAGTCAAGAACTTCAAAGAAAAGTAAACATTTTAAGTTCATATCTGATCATGGTCTGCATACGGAGCACTATAAAAGAAACACTTTTGCTTTAATACTTACCCTAACCTTTGTGTGTGTGCCATCTGGCGTTGTTGTGAGAGGCTGCGTTTGGCTTCAGTGGATTTTTTTTTTTTTTTTTTTTAAGACTCTTAAAGAGTTTGCCCATTTCATGATTGGTGATTTATAAGCACTGAGGGTTCAGTTTTTGACCAAAAATTGTCACGACTACCCCCTCCCCATGCCCCACTCTCCCTAATCACCTGCTCTTGCACCCAAGTGACTTTTTCTTTGTTTTCCTGGATGAAAAAAGTCCTCAAAGGGAAACGTTTTCCTTATGTGGGAGAGGTGAAACAAAAAATGGCAGAAACACTGAAAGGCATCAAAATCTATGAGTTCAAAACTGCTTTGAGCAGTGGAAAAAACATCGTGATAGGTGTATCGCATGAAATGGAGAGTGCTTTGCAGTTGACTGAAGTTTAGACATATAAGAATAAATACAATTTTTTATAAACTCCTGTTTTATTAGGGTCCGCTGTTGTATATATACTGTATGCATAGTTTAAATGACTATTGTCAGTCCTCTTCCCAGAGGGAGTCCTAGACTACGAAGTGGGATATGTTCTCTGACAGTTCGCATCGCGTCATCACAGCTCTGCTCTCCTAATAGGTTTTGTGAATGTTTAGAATGAGTGACCTCAGAATGTGTGGTTAAACACACATTGTGACCCTTGAAGTATTTCAGTCCTATGTTTCAGCTTGAATAACATAATTAGGCACCCTACTTTAGCAATCATTTTATTGTGCAAATATTAGTCTTTTTAAAGAATGTGAGTATTAAGATTTATATGGAAAGTGTTTTATGCTGATTCTTATGAGTTACACTTAAACCTTTTTGCAGACTCAGCAGGATTAATGGCAAAGTCCTCATTAGTAGGTCTTCTCGTTCAACACGCTAATCTTAAATGGATGTATTTTGTTACCTCCCGCTTGTTACTTCTCTAAAAGGGTACTACTGCAGCCATTGCACATGTCGGTCTGCACCGTCTTCACACTGCTTTTACTAAGTTGTTAAGGAACTTTACATTTCAGCATTTTCCCATCGTATTTATTAAATACTTCTTGTATACATTGTATTATGGAGAGTGTCCTGCCCACTGAACAGGTTTCAGCTCTAATACCAGCTCGGCCAGTTGATAGTGATTGGTTTAGAGCGCTGTTTTGAGAATTCTGGCACTACATCCACACAATGCCTGTGTCTGTGTTTAGCAGAAAGGATTACCTTCATTGATTGGCACTGTGTGGCCATAAGCATTGATGGAAGAGTGGTGGCATACATAGGTTTGTTAGCTGAATGGGGATTCATTTCTTCATACGTGAAGATTTTCAGCTGCTTTTCTGAACTCACTTGAAACAGTTTATGATTTTCCATACTGTTATTCCTCCTGACCTTTCTCTGTCACAGAAGAGTTAATCATTCCTTTATTGTTGCTACATTAGCCCTTTATTATCTTAATTATAACACTTATTTTTTCATTGTTAGTCATTTACTTGTCTGGCTTCTCTGCGGATGTGCTCTTGAAGGAAAGGACAGATTTAATTGATCTTAGGGCAGTAAGGACAGTACATCCTGAACACCTAACACTGTGTTGGTGCGTGTCTCACGTAGCCAAAAAGTGGGTGGTTCGTTATTTCCTTGATGACGTCTTATAAGAACAATGAGACATTTATTATTTTTGAAGATGAGGAGATTAGATCTAAGTTCTAGGATGATGATGCTGTAAATTAGAAGGAAGAGGCAAATGATTTGGACTTAAGAGTGGACAAGTCAGTGTTTTTTGGAAAGCAGAGGGACTTGGTGTTTGAGCTCCATGTCTGAGAGATTGGTGGTACCATTAGAAAAACAAAAGTGGGTAGACGTCGGTGGGATGAGTTCAGTTTTGGAGATGTTGGGTTTTGATGAGAATATTTATTAGTTTCAGATCAGGGCTAAGGATTTGGTAGTTGGGCTATTTGGAGAGCTTCCTTTGTTACATACTTCATTGCACCTTACCTGATTATGATTGCTTGTTCAATGTCCATCTTTCCCTTTAGGCTCTAAGCTCCAATAGGGCAGGTAACTTGCTTGTTCAAAGCTGTATCCTCAATTACAAACACAGTTACTGTTTGACCCATGGTAGGTACTTGGTAAATAATTGTTCAGTGATTTAACTTGTGCACTATTAGCTGACTTAAATTATATCCTATGTTGTTTTTATATTGCTAATTAGGGTTACTCGTTTTTAAATTACTTGGTTAATTGCTTTTTGTAGAATCATTGGACATTTAAACGGGAGATCTTAGAAATCTTTGGCAAATCCCTCGGTTGAACCCTGGAAAGGTGAGGTCATCTATCCAGAGTTACTAGAGCACAGTTCAGTATGGTATTCACTGATGGGTAGAGCCATAGTTATTAAATCAGAGAAATATAAATATCACACAGAGTCTTTCAGGCTGATAAAGAGGAAGATCGAATGATGGTTTGAATAGACTGGCGATTTCATAGTATGGTTCTCTCTTTCTCATGTTTAGTCGTTTCTCTCCTCTCCGGTATTTTGACCAATGGCACAGAAAGATTAGAAAGGAGATGAAACTTTATTTGCTGGCAACAGGTTTTTGGAGTTCCTAATGATTAACATGAGGTTTGGATAAGTTGCTGATTTTATTTCCCCTTTCCTTGTCAGTGTTAGCATGGTGAATCATGTTGGTTGTAGGTTTACCATTATTTGAAAGTGTAAGTAATAATTATAGACATATTTGTATGAGTTAGTGGACTCTGTTTAAACAATACCACCTGCAAAACAAAGTTTGGAAAAGGTGGATCTGCCTGAGACCACAATCAAAGGATATAATTTTAAAATTCACCAATTTTCACTTTTAAGGTATGGTCATTAATCATCAGATTAAAATAAACTTGTAATATTTTATTTTAAAGCTTCCTAAACAGAGACAGTAAATTTTTGTTTAGAACAAATAAAAAATATTCCCTTAATTTGAATTATATTTTTTTAAAAATATTTTTTGCTTTTTTTTGTTTCAGTATCAAGATAAAGAGGAAGTTGTTTTATGGATGAATACTGTTGGGCCCTACCATAATCGCCAAGAGACATATAAGTACTTTTCACTTCCATTTTGTGTGGGGTCAAAAAAAAGCATCAGCCATTACCATGAAACTCTGGGAGAAGCACTTCAAGGAGTCGAATTGGAATTTAGTGGGCTGGACATTAAATTCAAAGGTAAGTAGACCTTAGTAGCCCCTCTAAGACAAGTTAGATAGTAGACTAGGGTTTCTCAACTTTTGGAACTGTTGCCGTTGGGGCCGGATCATTCTTTTTGTGGGACTGCCCTGTACATTGCGGAATGTCACCGGAGTCCCTGGCTGCTTCTACCCACTAGGTGCCAGTAGCACTCTCCCGTGGTGACAACCAGAGAGTCTTCACGTGTTGCCCGTCACCCTTAGTTGAGTACTGCTGCTCTAGATTCTAAGGAATGTTTTCATCTATAACTTAAGTGTGTTGCATTTAGAGAAGTATGTTAGTCACTAACAAAGATTTATATTTGAATATTTATAAAGTAATAATTGTTAATAAAATTATATTTTCCTAGAATATTTCTCTCTCAGAAGTGTTTTCTAGTAAACCCTCTAGATTGGACATAGGTGTTTGGGGAAGGCCTTCACAGATTCATAATGGAGTAATTTCTGGAGGTGTGGGGATGTAATGGGGTGTGTGGGTACTTAAATATCTGTGTAAATTGTCAGTTTCAAACTTGTGCCATTGGCTTAGAATGTATTGAAAAGTATTGTATAAATTTACTCTCAATACTTATAGGATAGTGTGCTTTTTAAAAACTTATTAATTTGAGAGAGAGAGAGAAAAAGAGAGAGAAAGATAGGGAGAGGGAAACATCGATTCACTGTTCCACTTATTTATGCACTCAGTGGTTGCTGCTTGTATGTGCCCTGACCGAGGATTGAACTCTAAACTTGGGCATAGAGGAACGGCGCTCTAACCAACTGAGCTACTTGGCCAGGGCCTAGAAAAGTGTGGTTTTAAATAAGTCAAAGACATATTAAATTGAAAAAGATTCTCCTTATTTATTATGCAGGTATTTATTTTGTCAGGTTCTTTGAGTGTGTTTATGCTTTTTATTTTTCTCTGTGAAGTTTGTCAGAGAAAGTATTTTCAGCGCAGACATTTTTAATCCAGTGAGCAGAAACTTGAAAATCGAATTTTTGCAGGATATTTGATTAGATGTCTTGATTTTTGAATAGATCTTGTAATCAGGAGCTTTGAATTTTAATCCTGTTTCTTTTACAGTATTAATTTCAGTAAAGTTGTACTCCAATTTTGATTTTATTGCCTACATTTGTAAAGTGAATAGTAACTGACTTCTGGTATTTTTAGCACTTTTGGAAGGATGGTATGAAATGAGATATATTTTAAGAAAATAATTTAAATATAATGTTTAACTTTGATTTGTTAAATTTTATTTTTGTTTTTAAAATACTTACTGTTGAAAACAGGTATACATATTTGCATTCCCCCATTGTATTCCTTGGGGCTTAATTATAAAATTACATTGTAAATTGAAACCACAGTCACCTATCCTGTAGCTTCATGAATTATAGCATCCCCTGAGGCTTGTGTTTTAATTTAATCAGGTAACTAAATATCTGATCACAAATACGGAGAAAACAGACTAGAATGTGTGATCTTTGAGAAGCTCAATTCTGCATTTACTCACATACTTTCTCCTTTTCCATTTTGGCACATATTTCTAATTTATTAAAGAGAAACAGAGAGAATAGGCAAAAACCCCAAGTCCTACTTTGCTGCCATGGGCAAATTTCATCACTTTTTGATATCCTTACCCTTATTTACTAAAGAAGAGTACTCATTTAACTGTTTTAACCTTTCTTCTTTCATTAGTTCCTTGAGACTGAAATGGAAAGATTATTTAGATAGACGGGACCTGTTTTTGTGGGCTGTCAAAGTGGGATTTATTTTCCTTTCAGACTAATAAGCACCTTTAGATTAAAAGAACAAGAATTGGCCAGGTGTTATTCCCTGAGAGTTGGCGGTTCCTTGGAGTCTTGTGAACTCTGCACCTCCAAGCATGGATATGCAGTAACGGAGCTGCTGAATTACGTGGTCTAGCTAAAGTAGTAAAGATTTCTCTTTCTACTGTAGCCCCTTGCTTGCTTCATTCAAAGATAAAGTTGATCCTTCTTTGAAAAATGTTTTATAAGGTTTTCTGATTATTTAAGGCTGCACCCTAGAGATTGTGTCATTTGATTTCCTCTTAGGGAGATCCAGAGATGAAATGATTTGTCCAGGGTACATCATAGCATCCTAATAAAGTCATGAAAACATGAACTTTCTGTCCCTGTATGAACTGTAGAAATGTTTACGTTATTATTAATCCTTTATCCCTCAAGTATTTGATTTTTAAAGGTTCTTCTGAAAGTATTTTCGAATAAGAAAAAATTTTGGAAATACTGAAAAACTAGAAAAAACCCTCTATACATATACATAGTATCATATGCACTTCAGTGTGCATACACACATATATACCCACAGTTTTTTTAACCCAGTAGATTTTGTCAGACTAAGTGGATTGGTATTATTTCATAAAATTACAGTCACTAAATAGAGTATTTTAGGGACTTAATGATAGTTTTAAATGTAGTGTAGGATGCCCTTCACTTGAAATTTTACGCACAACTTTGTTTTTTCTTCCTAATAGTCTTATACACTACCATTAGACAAAATGTTAAATTTAGGCCCTTTAGAGATAATTAAAAAGAGAAGGGCAGACTTAAATTGGTATCTTTGAGCCAGACCTGAATTCATGACCCTATTTTTAGAGAGTACCTGTGGGAACAACCTTGCCACTGCGGAGTAGAAAGAACGCGTGCTTTGGAGTCAGAGAGGTGTAGTGCATCTAAGCTCTGCCTCTGCCTACCAGTGTAGTCGTGAGCAAACTATTCAACTCTTTGATGTCGTTCTCCCCATCTGTGAAATGAGGGAAATATTATCCACTTGATAGAACCATCAGATTTACATGAGGTAATGTACGTCGAACATTTATGAAAGTTCCTGACACATAGTCGACATAAAAAAAAAATGGGCCCTGGCTCGTGTAGCTCAGTGGATTGAGCGCGGGCTGGGAACCAAAGGGTCCCGGTTCGATTCCCAATCAGGGCACATGCCTGGGTTGCAGGCCAGGTCCCCATGAGGGCCATGTGAGAGGCAACCATACATTGCTGTTTCTCTCCTTCTCTTTCTCCCTCCCTTCCCCTCTCTAAAAATAAAATAAAATCTTAAAAAAAAAAATGGCTTTACAAAACAAAACATAAAAGTCTAAAAAAAAAAAGGTCATTGATGTGAATATTGATAGTGCATAGTGTGGGTCTGTAGTTCCAACTTGATTTTGTTTAAGCAGTTATGTTAAATTAGTTTATTGATTATAGGATTTGATGTATCCTTAAGTTACTGCAGTAGCTCTCTGGGTGGTTTGGTTAGTTCTGCTAGGGCAGGACAGTGGCATTTGGGTTCACTGTTGCATCCTTAGCTGTTAAGACATGGTAAGCTCCCAATAAATTGTCTAGCACCTAGGCAGTTCATGCCTACTTATTTTTTATGATAAGTGGTTCACTGTGATTATTAGAGTTTTCTGAAATACTAATTTGTACAAAGTAGATCCACTACCCACTTCCCTTCTCCCTCATTTGAGAATTCTCGCTGTATGATGAATTGTGATTTATAGAGGATTCCTTCCTCCCATTTTTTTTATTGCCCTTCCCTAGAATTTTCTGTGAATAACCCAACTTAACAGAAGGATGAAATTATTTTACAAGTATTTCTTCTGTTTCTCTAGAGTGGAATGGTTAAGTTGAGAGCACTGCAGATACAGAGAAATGCCAAGGGCTCCTTAGAATCTTACATGTTTCTAGTTCAGTGATTCTCAATCTTGACTGTTTTCATTCTCAAAATAAGTGTATGAGGTATTTTATCCCTATTTTTTAGGTGAGGAAGTTGAGGACCAGAGGGTGAAGTAAGGTATCCAAGGATTCTCAGAAGGGGAAAGTGGCAGAGTGAGGATTTGAACCCAGGCAGCTCAACACTGGCATTTGAGCTTTTAACCACAGTGTGGTATTTCCCTCCAGCTCTCTGCCTGGGTGGCAAAGGGTGGGGAAAGGGCCGGGAAAGGGCTTGGGAGGGTGGCAGGTCCTTTCATTCAGCCTGAAGATTTTTACTTTAGGTAATCCCCCCACCCTGTTTTCAGTCCCTAGATTCTACTTTCCCTGATTTTGGAGCCACTCTGGTCTCGAAAGACTTTTCCTCTAGAAAGTGCCTCTGGTCTACCACAGGCTAGTATTATTCACTTAGCTGTGTGATGGCAGAGAAAGGGTCCCAGGCATCCAGTCTGCCGTAAACATACTTTCATACAATTCCTCCATGTCTTCAGTCCTATATCTGTCCTCTACCTTTTAACATCTGTGGTGCCTCCAAGTCCTGAATGTCTCTTGTGTTATGTGACACCAGTTGCCTACCTTCTGTTATGGTTTCCTCTGATTTATTAGTCATTTGCCATCTTCTGTTTTCCATTTTTCAAAAATTTGTTGAAATCTTTTCTCTTTTCTTTTTATTTCTTTATTGACATTTTAATGGGGTTTCAGGATGGAAAGGACATATTTGTGGTTAATCTGCCTTGTTTAAGTGGAAGCCTGCGAACTTAAAGCAGTATTTTGTCCTATTGGTTTCAACCAAAGTGTTTTAGCCACACCATATGATTTGAATATTGTATTGAATCTTGAGTCTAGGCATTTTGAATTTTTAGTATTAGCAATTCCTTAAACTTTGTGCCAACTGCAGATTTATATAGCATGGGCTTTTTATAAGTTCATATTTAAACCATGGAAAACATTATTCTCTTCCAGATTGAGGTCAGTCTTTTTTTTGTTTGTTGTTTTCAAAGGAATGTATGTGTATATACTTTTTCTTATTTTAACAATGTTATAGGGATCAGTGTACAAAATTTAGAAATTAAAGAGAAATACAAAGAAAATGAAAGTCACCTAGATATAATTACCATGAACATTTCTTTCATCCTTTTTTCTTTATATTCTGTACATTATTTAAGATCTTTAAAAATAGGGTTTATGTATTATATATAGTTCCTTAAAAATTTGTTTAGCACTTATGTAGTGTTTATTATGTGATTATATATTGATCTGAGCACCTCACTAACTCACTTAAGTTCTATATAAATTAGTTTCTACTCTTTTCTCAACATCTTATGAGCTTGTCCTCATATTGTTAATTACTCTTTTTTTTTTTTTTTTAAAGATTTTATTTATTTTATTTTTGGAGAGGGGGGGAGTGTGCAAGAGAGGGAGAGAAACGTCAATGTGTGGTTGCCTCTCCTGAGCCCCTGACTGGGGACCTGGTCTACAGCCCAGGCACGTGCCCTGACTACGAAGTGAACCTGTGACCTTTTGGTTCTCAGGCCGGCTCTCAATCCACTGAGCCACACCAGCCAGGGCTAATTACTCTTTTAAAAAATGTGTTTATGTAGTATTCTATAACTTGGGTATTGTAATTTTCCTCATTTTCTGATTACAAGATATTTTGATTTATTTATGTCTTTCCTTCTTTTTCTTGTTTTTTTCCTTTTTTGCTATTAGAAATAACAATGCTTTTGGCTGTCCTAGCACATAAGTATTTTAATGCATCTCGAATCTTTTATTAGGATGAATTCTTAGATGTGGAATTAGTGAATCAAAGGGTATCGGGAGTGTCCAACGTTTTGGTGTCTCTGTTTCTGGGCCACATATTAAATATATTGCGACATGTAATCACAAAAAATACCTCATAACATTTTAAGTAAATTTACTTAAATTTGTGTTGGACCGCATTCATAGCCATTCTGGTCCATGTGCGGCCCACAGACCACGGGTTGGACAGCCCTGGAAGGCAGTTCTTGATACATGTTGCCGAATAGCCATCTAGAAAAAATTGTACAGTTTATACCGCCATTCAGGTTACTCAGTTACCTAATTAATACTCTTTATATATGGTTGGTTAATTAACTGTGAATGTACCAGTTTTTCTAGTCCCACCCGCCTTTTTTTTTTTTAAATCTTCACCTGGGGATGTGTTCACTGATTATTTTAGAGGGGGAGAGAGAGACAAAGAGACAAAGACAGGTAGAAACATTGATGTGAGAGAGAAACATCCATCAGTTGCCTTCAGTATGTGTCCCACCCGGGGATTGAACCCACAACTTAGGAATGTGTCCTGACCAGGAATCAAAATCATAGCCTTTTTGGTGTACAGGACTATGCTCCAGCCAACTGAGCCCCTGGCCAGGGCCTCTCCACCCTTTTAAAAAATCCATTTAGCAGTTTTTGAGTGCATTTCAGCAGCATGGAAGGCTTTGGGTATATAAAGTTGAATCAGAAGCTCTGGCTTCAAGGGTCCATGGGCCCTCTGAAATTGTATACATAGTTTTGTGAATTTTGGGGTGGGGGCAAGGGGGATAGTGCTTTCATTGAATTCTTAAAGAAATGTGTGCCCCAAGGAAACTTAACACTGAATACATTGGAACTTTTAATTCTTAGTACTACTGTGGGAAAGAGATATCATAGATACTATCTCTGTTTTGTGCTTAAAATGACTTGTTTTTAATCACATAACTAGTACATTTCTCTGTAATGACTTTTGAGAAACTGCGGAATTTGAGGTAGAGTATTTGTGATTTTCCAATTTAGTAATGACATCGAGAGAGAACAAACAAAGTAAGGCATG
Source organism: Micronycteris hirsuta (assembly GCA_004026765.1). Classification (NCBI taxonomy): domain Eukaryota; kingdom Metazoa; phylum Chordata; class Mammalia; order Chiroptera; family Phyllostomidae; genus Micronycteris; species Micronycteris hirsuta. The sequence goes on along the minus strand of PVJI01015037.1, from coordinate 17,249 downwards.
ATATGTTCTTAGAGAACTCATAAATCACATTCTTTTCTCAATGTTTTCACTGTCAACTCAACTGTTAGTCTGGAGTGTGGCTGGGAATTGACGACAGACTTACTGGTACGTTTTGTTTTTTTCCGCATAAAAAGTATTTACTTTGGTAAAGTCTTAATTGCATCCTCTTCAGAGTTCATAGGTGTGTATCTCATCTGAGAAAGGTATAGCCTATTACAATGCTAAAGCACTGATTTATGGTGATAGATGTTTCAGGCTGTTTTCAGTTACATAGAATGCTGGGTAATGATTTGGCACATTCAGACACATTGCCTTCCTTACCTGTAAGTGACTCCCCCTGAGAGAAGTGCTGTTTCCTTTGAGCAGCCAGCCTCTTCAGTCCTTTCTGGTGTTTGTGTTTGCCTGCATGCCTGCAAGGGGGATTTCATTAAAACACGACTGACCGAGCCCTTTTTACAGCCTGGCATCATGGTAGGTTGTCCTTTCACCACATTTCTAGGTTTCACAGCAGCTAGAGAGGCTCTTCAAGATTCCCTTGTCGGTCCTTTTGCAATACTCTGCTCGTTTTCTCCTTATACACACAGACACCGTTCACACACAGGGCCATGTGAGGTGCATACTTTAATATACTTAGTGATTTCCTTTGCCAAATAAATAGAAAATCATGCTCTCAAAATTTGTGAAATTTTTGTTTTAGTATCTGCTTTGTGAAGGGTACTGCAGCAGCCATAGCTGGGGGTAAAAAGGATATAATCAGTTGTAAACATAGCTCTTACTACCTGGTTGTTGTGAGGAGCAGAGATACTGGAAGAGGTGATAAGTGCTGCAGGCCTAGTTGCCAGGGGGAGGGGTGGAAAGAAAGCGGTGGGACTTCAGAGAGAGGGGCAGGCTGTGGGGTTGGGGAGGGGTGAGGGGAGGGGAGTTAGGGATTACTCTGTGGAGGGGAGAGTGTGGGGAATGGGAAAGATTTTAAGACTGGACATTTGAGGTGGAGTTTACAGCATAAGCAAAAAAGTCCAGAGGCCAGGAGAGCACAAGGTGTGTGGGCACTTGAGGCAGTTGAGTTTGGCTAGAGTGTATGGGGAGAGGGGATGATAGAAATTTGGGAAAAGAAATTGGAACTTAAATTTACACTGTGAGAGAGGAATCTTTTAAAGGCTTTACAGGTAAATGTCATATTGTGTATCTCAGAACTTCATATGTAAAACTACATATCGTCATTGTTAATGACAGTTATCAGTGAATGTCTGCTTGTAACTCCAAGGAATTCGGTGGCTTTGCAGAGAGGTGGCTATGCGGTTTCCCATGACCTCTGTCGGCATTTGTTACTGCTCAGACTTGCACCTTCCTTTGGTTTGCACTCTCTCCTCTGTAGCCCTTGTGCTGCCCTTTGTGCATTTTCACAGTCCGTGGAAATCCCTTTGGGGTCCTCTGGCTGCCAGTTCTCCTGGCTCCTGCCGTAGGAACCCTCTGTAGCAGTCTGTGTCCTCGCTCTCCCTTCCTTCCCTGCTTGGCCTCAGTTTTTGCCATTACGAAAATCCTAAATTCCTTGCTGCCTAAGAGGGCCTGGGTAGAAAGAAAATCTGTGTGGGAGCCATTGTTGTTGGAGACAAAGCAATTTTCTTCCCCCACTTTGAGAATGAGAGTATTTTCATGTTTGTCTTTTGTGGGACTTCAGTGTTTCCTGCCATCTTCTGTGTTGTGCTCCCTTGGCATGCTCCCTCCGGGCTGAGCTGTAGTAAGGCAGAGCTGTTCTCTCGAGGATCTCGGAGACGTGCTGCTGCTGTCAGGAGTTACAGTGCAGATTGCTATTTCTTTTAGAAATAATATTATAGGTGGTTATTAATCATGGGTCAGCTGCACTTTATGTGTAAGAAGTTTTAGTCAACATTTAAGAAATTTAATTGTCACTCCAGCTGGTGTGGCTCAGTGGATTGAGTGCCAGCCTGTAAACTGGAAGGTCGCTGGTTCAACTCTGTCAGGGCATGGGCCTGGGTTGCAGGTCAGGTCCCCAGTTGGGGGTGTGCAAGAGGTGTTTCTCTTGCACATCGATGTTTTCCCCCCTCTCTTTCTCCCTCCCTTCCCCTGTCTCTGAAAATATATTAAATAAATGGAAGGAAGGAAGGAAAGAAAGAAAGAAAGGAAGAAATTTAGCCAAGTTTCTTGTGGAAAATTGCGTTTCAAGTTCTGAGTAACCAATGTTACAGTACAGGAAAACTTAACAACAAACTGCTTTTTTGTTGTTAAGATTGATTTTTTTCCTAATTGCTTAAGTGATATACAAAACCAGTTCAATCCCTTTGATGAACATCCAGGGTATTTGAGATTTTTTCAGATTTTGTTTTGTTTAGAAACTAATAATCATAAGCACATTTTTGAAAGGTTTATGTTAGAGACCATATGAGCAGTATTATGGTACCAGTATTTTTTAAAGCCTGGGGGAGTGGGAGTGACTCATCTCCAGGGAACTTTCGGGTAATTTATAAACAGTGCTGCCTGCTAGATAGAGGTTTGCCTTTTACTCTTGCTAATTATGAAGAATCACTGGGATTCCTTATAGAATTGTTCAAATGAATATTTATGTCAGAGTTCTTATAGCTAGAAATCATTAACTCTCTATGAGATCATGTTCTTAGTTTTTTATATATGTAAATGAAAATTTCCCGGTGTATTTAAGCTTTTAAATTTTTGTTCTTTAAACCAATTTATTCATTTTAAAACTTTGCAAATGTTCTTGTATAATTTTCTCTATGTAAGGAATGATTTCTTCAATTGGTAAGATAATCTTTGAAAATAAAAATGATTAAAAGTATTGGATTGTAAAAAATCTTTTAAAAATATTTTATTGATTACGCTATTACAGTTGTCCCAGTTTTTCCCCCTTTGCCCTTCCTAACAGTGTTAAACATGCACACCTCAAAGAAAGGATGGAGTGCTGAACCCGCCCCCACTATTTATCACCCATATTCAACTTTTGTAAATAGAAATATTAGCTTCAGAAATGTTGACTTTTCTTCTTGTTATTTTTCCTATAACTATTTTGCAAACCAGTGTGTTAATTTGCAATTTTTATTTCATGCAGATGATGTGATGCCAGCCACTTACTGTGAAATTGACTTAGATAAAGAAAAGAGAGATGCATTTGTGTATGCTATCAAAAATCACTACTGGTACCAGATGTACATAGATGACTTACCAATATGGGGTAAGTATTGTATGTTACATTTCACATTTGGGAATGTTTGCATAATAAACAAGATTTTTGTAATGACTCTGTTAAGGTGATTTTACACTGAATCAGTAAATGTATTTTCATTACTTTCCATAGAATGATTTTAATACCAGTTTTATGGTCCCTTGTTAGTTGAAAGGTTTTTGACATAGCCAAGCCTTACATGAAACTCCCTCAAAATATAATTTTTATGTAGTATAAACTTTAATATTTAAGGGATCAAAAGGTGCTTTGAACAATCCAAAGTATTACCTCTTCCCCCATTTTTCTCATATCTTATTTTGACTTGTATTATCAAGCACAATCAAAGGAATGAAATAGGACTTTGAATTTTTATTTTGGTTTTCTCTCATGTGAAACTGTGGTCGATGGGTTTTCGATATGGTAGGTTTTAAATGACTTGTTTTGCTAGTTTCTGTGTTATTTTACAAAACTCTGTATGTTTAAAATATTTTTTAATTTTTAGCTTTTTAGTTTTTTATGTTTAACTTTTTATGTTTAGTTTGTTTATCCCTTTTAATGGAGAAGAGCTATGGCATAGTTAATACAACCTTATGCATAATCCAAACATTATTTGTGTTAGACTTAAAGTTATTCAAAGTGTAAAGCACAGCTAGCTATCATACCCAGCATGTTCAATCACATTTTTCTTAGTGGTTTTTATGTTAGCCTTTTTTTTTTTTTTTTTTTTGTGGTGGGTGGAGGATTGAACACCTGTTCTTATGTAAAATTAATATTCTGATTCTTAAAATTGTTATCATAAGCAGCAAACTGAAAGACTGAACACATAAGATCAGAGTTTAGTGTGGTACTAAAATGAAATTTACAAGGCAGTTCATCTCAATACATTCAACTCATTGTTACTGTGTTGCATGTTAATTAGGTAGAAATAGTAAGCATTTTATATAAATGACTATAATTGGTATTACATTAACAGACATTTCTGTGATCGGCTGAGGGTAGCAGGAAGATATGCTCAACATTTGCTGGTGATTTCTGAGTCTGTAGTTCAGGAGAACCCATTAGCCTGGGTTTCCGGTTTTTTGGGGGGAGGGAATTTTTATTGTTGTTTTTGATGGGAGAGCAGGCTCTTCTCTTGGTGTTTTCAGTTGCTCATGGGTTTCTTGTCTGGGACCTTAGGTTTCTTTCAGGCATTTCTGTGGGCCTCCTTTAAATGTGGCAATTGTGCTTTCTCATCTTAAATCTTTTTTAGCTCTGGGATTACAGGGTTTGCAATGTTTAGGGGAGATTCTTTTGGGTATTCTAGAATGTCTGAGCCATAGGAATCCTTGTCAGAAAAAAATTTTATTTGGTTTTTTTGGGGGGGTAGGATTTGAGAATCTTTTATTTTACTTTCTATATTATTCATTTTTTAAAGTGTGCCTTAAAAAATTTTTAAATTTTATTGATTTGAGAGAGAAACATTGATTTGTTGTTTCACTCATTTATGCTTTCATTGGTTGCGTCTTGTATGTGCCTTGACTGGGGATCAAACCCACAACCTTGGCATAGCAGGACGATGCTCTGACCACTGAGCTACCTGGCCAAGGCTTGAGAACCCCTTTGAGAACAGGTTCTTGGTGTAATTGTCTCTCTACCCCCAGAATTTTCAGAGTAGGTAGCTACATAAACCTTGATGAAATTGATTATTAGAAGGATTTCATTATCTCTCTACAACCCCAAACAAAACAAAATTATGTTTCTTGAATTTGTACCAGTTAGAGAGAACAGGTTTAGTTAATAAACAATCCTTAATAAGAAATAATCTTTTTCCCCTGTAATACTTTAATGAAATGCATTGATCCTAGAGGGAAGGCCTCGAGGATTAACTTTTAGAGCTCAAGGTTTTTGGGAAGAATGCAGGCTTGGGTGGGAAACACGGGATAAACACTTGACAGTGTGCGGGCATAAGAGACAGACGCTCAGCCACTGCCTGTTGCCCTCGCCCGTTTGGGGCTTCCCTTCCAGCATTGCAGTTGTGATCAGAATGATTATTTTAAGCTGTTACCTCATGACATTTTATCTTCAATACTTTTTTCATTTTTTTATTGAAGTATAATTGACATAATATTATATTCATTTCAGGTGTATAGTGTAGTGATTCAATATTTATATACATTATGCAGTGATCTCTTTAAGTCCAGTTATTTTCTGTCACCATACAGAATTATTACAGTATTATTGACTACATCTCTATGCTGTATATTTCCCATGACTTATTATTTTATAACTGGATGAAATTTGTACTTAATTTCCTGCCCCTATTTTGCCCATGTTCCCACTCCTTGTCCCTCTGGCAACTACCGGTTTGTTCTGTGTATCAGTGAGTCTGTTTCTGTGTTATTTGTTCATCTATCTAGTTTTTTAGATTCCACATATAAGTAAAATCTTTTCTATCTGACTTATTTCACTTAGCATGATACTCTTCAGGTCCATTTATATTGTTGTAAGTGGTAAGATTTATTCTTTTATATGGCTGAGTAGTATTCCATTATAGACACTTCTTTATCCATTCAGAAGTGTCCATCAGTGGACGCTCCAGAAATGGAATTGCTAGGTTTTGTGGTAGTTCTATTTTTAATTTTTTGAGGAAACTTCATGCTGTTTTTTATAATGGCTGCACCAGTTTACATACATTCCCTCCAACAATGTATGAGGGTTCCTTTTTGTCTTTATCCTCATCAACACTTACTATTTCCTGTCTTTTTCAGAGTAGTCATTCTGACAGGTTTGAGGTGGTATCTTGTGGTTTTGATTTGCGTTTTTCTGGTGCTTAGTGGTGATGAGCATCTTTTCATGTACCTGTTGGTCATCTGCGTGTCTTTGGAAAAATGTCTATTCAGGTCCTCTGCCCATTTTTAATTGGATTGTTTGTGTTTCGATATATCTGGTTGTATGAGTTCTTTATATACTTTGGATAGTAACCCCTTACTGGGTAAATCATTTGCACGTATGTTCTCCAGGTCAGTAGGTTGCCTTTTCGTTTTGTTGATGGTTTCCTTTGCTCTTCATAAGTTTTAAATTTTGTATATTCCCATTTATTTACTTTTGCTTTTGTTGCCCTTGACTGAGGAGACATATCCAAAAAAATATTGGTAAGAGTGATGTTAAAAAAGCTTACTATCTATGTTTTCTTCTAGGATTTTTATGGCTTCAGGTCTCCTTTCATTTAATGACTTCCCAGGGATAGATCCAGAACTTCAGGAATAAAGGAGGAGGCATTTTAAGTTTTAGTACTAATATGCACGTGTGCAGCTTATTAGGAATGGTAAATCGTGGGTTATTCGAGAAAATACTGGAGTGGGTCTCTGGAGACCTTAGTTTTGATTTTCATTTACCACTGCTAAATTGATAGATAACCTTTGCCAGATGGTGTGGTGATATAGCACTTCCCCCAAATTTTGAATTATTAGGGCATATACACAGATCAGGTGATAAATATTACAATGAAGGTGATACTAATGATAAAGCATGAACTTCGAGGATCAAATTAATGATAGATTATGTCATCACTTTTTTTTAACCACGGTGTGACCATGATTTGTGTTTGCCGAGTAGTTAACAAAGAATAGAAGTCCAGCCTGCACTTTTGCTGTATTCTAACCATGCAGAATAATAATTTTACTTTTTTATAAAAGTATTTCATGACATTTTGGTTCTAATGTATTTTAAACATTAAATGAAATTACCTTATATAAAGTGTTACTTCTATTTTAGGTATTGTTGGTGAAGCAGATGAAAATGGAGAAGATTACTATCTTTGGACCTACAAAAAACTTGAAATAGGGTTTAATGGAAACCGAATTGTTGATGTTAATCTAACTAGTGAAGGAAAGGTGAAATTGGTTCCCAATACTAAAATCCAGATGTCATATTCAGTAAGTATTAAAATAATCATACACAGGGAGAAGTGTTTGTGACCTAAAACCAAAAACTAATTGTGTTTTATAGCTTTAGTAAATGAAAATATAGTTTGAAATGGGATGACAAGTAATATTACTAAAACTGTATTTTCTCATGTATGTAAGTAAGCTTCTTAAAAGTGGGGAGAAGATTTGTTTCAGGTCTGTAGTATTGGATACAAGTTCCTTTTGCAAGACCTTCCATTTGCTACCGTGTACTGCTATAACTGGGCAGCTAGTTAACGTGGTTACTATTTTTTAAGAAACTACCCCAGTGAGTTTCCTTATTAAAATAAAGAGTTTACAATATTTAAAAGCCTCTTTTAAAATTTAACACAGAAACTGCCTCTACCTCTTCTTGTCTTGGAGTAACTCCTGAATTCACGGTCACTTCTTGATGAAAGGAGCTTTTGTTACATTGGTAAACGTGAACATTTCAACTGACTAGTTTTAAGAATGTTGGTGGGGCTCTGAGACCAGGAATGGTTGGTTATCAGGCAAGAAATGCCAAAAAACTAGGTTGTGTTCTGTATAAGACAGAATGACGGAGCCACTAGACCAGGGTGTTAAACTCAGTTTTTCTGGGAGCCACATCAGCCTTGTGGTTGCCTTCAAAGGGCTGAAATCATTTTAGGACTGAATTAATGTAACTACTCCTTAACTGTTAAGGAGTGGAAATTACACTTGGCCCTTTGAAGGCAACCGTGAGGCTGATACGGCCCTGGTGAAAGTGAGTTTGACACCCTGCTCTAGACAAAGAGATGCCTCATACTTCCTACCCAAGCAGGTGGGCCTGATACTTACTCCCACTGGGTGTCACTGTTCGCTGTCACTGACACCATCTCCTAGGCATCAACCCGATGTACCAGTGTGATCTCTCTGGGAGACAGGAGACCATGCTTGTTCCTGATACCACCCTTGATAAGTTTTGTGATATGGGCATTAGTTTTCAGTCCTGCCCACACATTAGAATCACTTGGGGAGCTTTTAAAAACTACCAGGGTCTAGTGGACTCTAGCCCCGTAGCTTCTGATCTAATAGTCTGGGTTAAAGATCAGGTGGTAATATATAATTTTTAATTGTTTATTTTTATTGTATTCTTTCCATTACCTTTTATCCTCCTTATACCCTCTTCTACCTCCACCCCACGCCCAGAACATGTTACGTTTTTAGATTGCAGTGTTCCTTGTTGTTCTCTTTCCTTTTTACTGTTGCTGATAGACATGATGTTGTATTGAAAAGTACTGGATGGGTATAGTTTACCATATTTTGCTTTATCAGTTGGAATAGGGTACTCCTGCGGAGTAAGAGCTTGTCAGAGTCCTTTGCATCTGTCAAGTTAATTCTGTTCCATTAAGATTAAAAATAGTGGAAAGAAGAGAAATCCAATGTAGGTAGCTTCTCTCTGCCTGTTTTTTTCCTTGGTACCTGGAATGAGTCAATTGCTAATAGACAATTTTGAAAGTTTTTCAAGCTTTGTATATATGTACCCAGTGCAAATGATATTTGCACAACTGAACTAATGAAGAAATTTGATAATTGTAATAAAGCTATTATAATCTAAAGATAAAGATGTACAGATTCTTATTTTAATTGGTCTAATTGAGTTCTTATCACATTTATAGAGTATATAAGTCAGCAGTAGTTAATAATTCTTGTAAACTGGAAGGGTCCCTCTAAGTAAAGCTGTGAGTTTTGTTATTATAGAGAGGAAAATTGGTTAATTTATCATACATGTTTCAACTTCTGAAGTTGGCAGTAATTTTTTACCATTTCTCTAATTTCTTATTCTGTGTATCAATCTTTTCAAATTTTGCTCAGAATTTTGTTGGAAGATTATTAATATGTTTACTGGCCTTGATTCTCAAGTGAAAACTTTTTTTCAGGTAAAATGGAAAAAGTCTGATGTGAAATTTGAAGATCGATTCGACAAATATCTTGATCCATCCTTTTTCCAACATAGGGTAGGTAAATTGTGTGTGTTAAGATACTCAGTATGTGTTCTGGTCAGTTTAACAAACATTAATGAGCATCTGCCATATGTAGGGCACTGTGTCAGGGCTGTGGATTTCAAAGATTTAACTAATGACCTCAGTGTCATAAGGGTAATGAGAGGAGCTTTGGAGGGGAAGGTCAGATACAGCTTAGGACATGTTAGTTTTGCAGAGCCTGTAAGACATCCAAATAGTGTTATTGACTAGCTAGTTGGACATACCAGTCTGGAGTTCAGGAGAGAGATCTGGGTTAGAGATACAAATTTTGCAGCCATTGGCGTGCCGATAGTATTTAAAGCTGTGAGACTGGGTGCAGTTTCCAGTGAAGAGTGTGTAGATTAAGAAGAGGACCAAGGACTGAGCCATGGGGGCAGTAATAATAAAAGTTTGAGGAAAACGGAGGAAAGAGATACCAGCTAAGGGCTCTGAGAAGATACCAGTAAAGTAGGGGGGAGAAGTTATATGGTTCTGGAAGTCAGGAGAAGAAAGTATGTAATGAAGGAGAGAAAGAGAGATTAGTTCTGAATTGTTGCTGGTGGGTCAGTAAGATGCGTTCTGAAAGCGGCTACTGAATTCATCTAGAGTCATTGGCGAACTTGACAAAGTGCTTTTGGTGTGGTGGTGGGGCAGAATCTGAACAGAGCCGATGTAAGAGGGAATGGGAGGAGAGGAATTGGAGACAGCAAGCTTGCCTGCTAAGGGAGCAAAGGAATGGTGCAGTAGCTAGTGGAAAAGATGGAGTCAGGAGATTGTGTTTTTTGAGAGGTAAGAAAAACTTGTTTATATGTTGCATGGGGTTCAGTAGAGAGTCCAAAATGGACAATGAAGGAGAACGGGGGGAGAATTACTACGGATTTTCCGTAGGTAGCAGGAGGGAGTGGGGTCTGTTGCACAAGTGCAGGACTCACACAGGACTACAGGTGCAGGTTGAGGAGCTCCAGCTGAATACAGCGTGTCTCTGCCACTAACTGCAACTGTGGTCAAATTGCTCAGTTCTTTAGCTTCTGTCTCCTTAGTAGGGAAGCAAGGATTATAATGCCTTGCAGAACTTCTGTGAAATTCCATTTGATAGTGTGTGTAGTATACCTAGTTCAGCATTTGATACGCAGTAGGTGCTCAGTAAGAGGCAGCACAGGTGCCGTAGTTTGCTGTTTATCTCCAGTATTCTAAAATTCATGACAAACCTGGGGTGCTGCTTTAAGATTAGTAACACTAGAGGGGGTCCTGGAGTCAGCACTTTGTAGGGTTAGTAACCCCTTTGTGACATTTGATTTCTTTATTACTTTTAAGAAATATTTTCCTTGGCCCTGGCTGGCATGGCTCAGTGGAGTGGGTGCCGGCTTGCGAACTGAAGGGTCGCTGGTTTGATTCCCAGTCAGGGCACATGCCTGGGTTGCAGGCCAGGTCCCCAGTTGGGGCTTGCGAGAGGCAAGATGTATCTGACACATTGATGTTTCTCTCCCTCTCGCTCCCCCTCCCCCTCTCTAAATAAATAAAGTCCTTAAAAAAAGAATAAGTTAGCATCTTTTTTTAATATATATATTTTCCTTGGTATAATTTAAAAAAATCACAGTTTATAAATTTTTGAATAAAGGGATATTATAAATGTCAGGTTATTAGTGGTACATTATAGTAAGTATTTGTTTAAAGTTCATATCTTTGATTAGAAAAGAGTAGAGAGTTGTGTTAAATATTTTAATATAATAAAATCTTCCTTATTACTAAATAGTAATTATATAAAATGTTTTTTCTCTTAAAATTTTGATAAATTAACTCAAAGCAGAAATGAGTCATAATTTTTTCTCTTGTCCTCTTTTTGGGTCATTAATTTCCCATGGTGGGAACAAAATGAAATCTTGGGGAAAACCTGCAACTATGGACTGCTTTTGAATGACTTTGAATTTTGAGTGATACTTTAGTGATAAATTTATATAACTTTTTTGCAAAATTTTCAAAATATAATGCATTTATTATTTTATTTATAGTATCAGTAAGTATTGGGTAAATTGTTGACTGAAGAAAGAAACGATCTTGTCATTGAAGAGGCAGAGGCAGCTGCCTCGGTCTTCAGGGAGAGCCGTAGCTTTTGTCACTGGCCTGAGTCAGAGTGGGTAGCAGCCAGGACTGTCCTTCACCCTCGGGCACAGCTCGGCGTGTTAGCCCAAGTTGTAATCTCCCCTAACTGTACAGGACACCCTTCATGTTGAAAGTTCTGTGCATGCCCTTCTAGAAGGGTAGAGCAGGATTGTATCTGCGAGTAACTGGAATATGTCAGTGAGAGGTTTTATGGAAGAAAGGGTTTTGGAGTTGGGTTTTTGACAGTAGATAGAATTGGCAAAGGTGGGAAGAAGTAGGTCCCGGTGAGAAGGAATCACGAGAAGGACACACAGGTGGAGGTGGGTGTGCTGTACTTGTGGGTCACTGAGGGGGAGTGGGCCGGAATGGAGTGTAGGGCACAGTAGGAAGAAAGGCTGGCTAGATAAAGTGAGGTGGCCGTATTACAAAGGGTACAGAATGTTAGGGAGAATAGTTTAGATTTGTTATGTGAGAAAACAGGGAATGTCACTGGGTTTTAGAGTAGTGACATATGAGCATGATGTTTCAGAAAGATTTGCTGGGTAACATTTTATAGGACAGAGTGAAGGAAGGGGAGAGACCAGAAATAAGGAAGGCCAAATAGAAGGCAGTTAGAATTATCAGGGTGTGAGGTGTTGGCAAGGGAATGGAGAGGAAGGGTTAGTGTAAGAGACTTCAATAAAAGCCTCGTAATTACTACCAAGGTAGGATTGAGGAGTAGAGAGAACCAGAGGTAATTTCAAATTTTCACCCACCAGTCAGGAGCCTTGGGAGCATTACGAAACTGTGGGGTGTCTCAGTGTTCTCTGCACACGGATGGCTAGTTTGGAAAGGAGCGAACAGTGACAGCAACAGAGTGGAGGACGGACTGGAAGTGAAGCAGATCATTCCGGAAGGTGGCCTACGTTATGGCAGCCAACTGTGATGGTTTAGTCTCAGGAGATTTTCAGTTGTTGCTCAGTTAGAGGGAAGGGAGCTAACACTTAATTATTTACTGCTCCATGCCAAGCATGGTGCTGTACTTTTTATGTATGTTATTAAACCATACATACCACAACATAGTATTATTTCCTTTATTTTTTGATGTAGGAAAATTGGGATTACATAGCTAGAAATTGGCAGAGCCTGTGCTACCCAGGTCTATTTGACTTCAAAGACTTTAAAGCATCATGTTCTTTCCCTGTAGTGTCTATAAACAGCATCTTTTTAAGGCACCTGAAGCTTACTGTAATGAAAGCCTATCACTTTGTATAGTTGAATACTCATCCCCAGTGTGTCTGAAGTTTGGATTTTTATGGCAAAATTTTAAAAGATTCATTTTTTTTACGTTAACATCCTATGGTTATCATAGAACCTGTGAATTTTGTGACTGATATTTTTATATAGGTAATATTTTATTTTCTGTTATTTTAGATTCATTGGTTTTCAATTTTCAACTCCTTCATGATGGTTATCTTTTTGGTGGGCTTAGTTTCAATGATTTTAATGAGAACTTTAAGAAAAGATTATGCCCGGTACAGTAAAGAAGAAGAAATGGATGACATGGTGAGCAAACATTTATATTTTATTTATAAAAACAATTTAAGTCAGTATTATTTGGAATATTGGAATAATAGGTCCACAGTCTTGAGGTCAGATGAGTTTCAGAATTCAGAATTTTCAGGTTTTAAAAGGTATAAAACTCTGAGAGGGATCTCTAATCAAATCTTAATAATTTTTTCAGGAAAACATATGAATGTTCACCCCAAGTGGGATAAACAGATAAAGAAGCTGTTGTTAGTTCAGTCCAAGGTTTGCCACAAAATAAGGATATGTCAAACTTACGAAACAGACTTTCAGTTTTCGGGGCTTTTGATTTCAAAATTTCAGCTGGGAGGTTGTAGACCTGTGTTGGCATCTTTCTAATACTGTTAAATATTGTATAAAATTCAGGGGGTGGACAGACGGTTAGTTTACATTTAGTTTAATAGTTTGGGATGGGGGCTTGTTTTTAAGTTCTTTTACAAAATTGTAGAACAATGTTGTAAGTGAGAAAAAGTACTCTTTAGAATGTTAATGGTTATTCCATGTACACGTGCTCCGTCATTAAATAAGCTGGGAAACAGTTAAACAGATTTAAATTTTAATATGCTGATGTGTATTGTGAAGTATCAGAGGATAGATAAACTGTTTGGTGCTTCTCAAACATATCTGACCAGGATCCCCTCCCCCTCAAAAATACATTATCCCAAGGGACTGATAATTCTTTAATAACACTGTTTTAGGTACTTGCTTACTTAGGTTGAAAAGGAAAAACTTGCGCTGGCTGGTGTGGCTCAGTGGATTGAGCACTGGCCTGCAAAGCAAAGGGTTGCGAGTTTGATTCCCAGTCTAGAGCACATGCCTGGGTTGCTGCCTGGTCGCCAGTGGAGGGGGCACAAGAAGCAACCACATGTTGATGTTTCTCTCCCTCTCTTTCTCCCTACTTTCCCCACTCTAAAATATACATAAGTAAAATCTTAAAAAAAAAAAAGGAAAGGAAAAACTGAATCCTTTTTTAAAAATACCATTTATTTAAAAATACTGTTATTTAACTGTCTGCTACTTTCCCCATATGTTTTCTTAGGTTCCAGGCTGTAACGGACATTTCTGTATTGCTAGGGCACCTGGTACTGCTGTTGATGCTCATTTCTTCTCCCCCCGGCCACGGTCCCGTATAGCCTCAGTCATGGTGTAGTCAAATGGCAAGAATAGTGTCTGAAAGTATGTTAAGAGTGTCAGTGTCCTATTCTCCCAATCTGACCATTTCTTTTTGTTTGTAGACCATTTCCTTTTTTCATTCTTTAGAGATTTTCTGAGCACAATGGGGAACCAACTTCCTGGGCATTGGTAAAAGTTAAGGCAGTGATTATGTAAATTTGAAACTTCTTTTCTCGACATTTTGAACCCTTTGAAATAGCTGTAAGTTTGGAGAGAGGAAATGTAAAATTATAATTGTTCACCTATTTTCTGTACTTTAATTTTTTTCTGAATGATTTTCTCTTCTCGTTACATATTTATGTATACAGGACAGAGACCTAGGAGATGAGTATGGATGGAAGCAGGTGCATGGAGATGTGTTTAGACCATCAAGTCACCCACTGATATTTTCCTCTCTCATTGGTTCTGGATGTCAGATATTTGCTGTGTCTCTCATTGTTATTGTTGTCGCAATGATAGAAGACTTATATACAGAGTAAGTGCTTGGTACTTTATTATGTTTTCGTTGTTTTTGAATAGTTTAAATCGTTTGAACCTTTTAAGTCAGTCATAAATATTTGCTTATTTCAGTAGTTAGAATTTAAATAGCATAAATGTCATTATGGCAGACAAATTAAATAATGAACAATAATCTTCAGGTATAAGTGTATTTTTGTTACATGCTAAAACTTAGTAGCCTTAGGGAACATTTTGGTTGGTTATAAAGGTTGTGTCCCTTAGTGGTATGAGCAGAGTTACTTATAGTTCAGAACCCTTTGACAAAGTGAATAGGCATTTTTTTGAAAGCCAAAGATCCAATTAGATCTTCATAAGAAGCACAAGGCTTTCACGGTTAGCTGAGTTTTTCACGTTTACCTCCAAAACTGGGCGACTGTAGAACAGAAGAAAGCATCGTAAGTAATAGTAAAAAGAATGGTGGAGAAGGCACATGAGGCTAGAAAAATAATTGGATAATTTCTTCTCCTGTCTTTACACGGTTTCTGGTACATTTTTCCTTTGTGAACAAAACCAATTGCAAGAAACTCTGATTTGAGGTTTTTGGATTATAAGAAAAAGTGCCTTTACAAAGATCACAGGTCTCTGTAGAGTCGTCCATGACAGTGTGCTCAGAGCACCACGGCCTCAGTGAGGCAGGCGCACGCTGAGCCCGGGCAGCAGAGGTTATCATGCAGGCGCTTCAGACGCTGCCCCGTGAAGTCCTTGGCCAGAATGACACTGGCCTCCGGTTCTATTTTATACCTCTGTTTCGGTTCATAGTGCATTCTTTCTTATGTATGCCTAGCATTTGGTAGACAAGTAGTAAATTGTTGTCTACAGAATGGCTCTTTGGTTGTATATTAACTATTTAACTAAATAGCCGTTTTTTTCATGAGACAGTAAGCCCTCTGAGAGCAATGACTAGGTTTTAACTTAACTTTGAATTCTCGAAGTACCTACTTGAAGAACTTTGCATGTGGAAAGTACTCAGTCAGTGCTTATCGGACTAAAGTGAACATGTATTAATCAACAAAGCCATTTCTCTGTAGTAGTTGCTCTTGTATTTCTTTAATGTAACCTTTGCAGTTTATTTACCATATGAGCACTTTAAGCTAATTGACCAAAACCTAAACTTCAGTGTTCTAGTTAGTTCATATTTTAGAATATAATATTTCAGATTAACTAAATCCCAAATACAAGAAAAGCATTTCAAATCTACCAAGAAGTCATGCTTTACACTGGATTAATCCAGTTGCTTAAGCACTGGATTAAATTCATCACTGCCGAATTGACACTGACTGAACAGTCACAATCTTAGGATCTACTAGTGGGTAACCTCTCCCAGAAACCAAGTTTTTGCTTTGTTTCTTCTCAGATGTTAGTGTTACATTTTGACAATTCATTTTTAATATAGCAGTTCTTCTGCTTATAGAGAAATAAGAAACCACTTCTGTATAGATGGTATTAGCAGAAAAGACATGCATTGGCATTTTAGCCTGTTATTACTATTGATGGTTGTTCTGTGTTGTGATATGAACGTACTCAGTTGCTTACGTGATAAGTATTAAGCTGTGAGTATTATTATGCTATCAAAGTAGCTAACATTTTTGGGGCTCCATGTCAAGTGCTTTATGCACGTAAGCCCCTTTAATCTTCACATGAGCCCTGTGAAGAGATCGTTGTCTTTATTCTGCAGACGAGAGAAGTAAATATCATAAAGGTTAAATAATTTGACTGAGGTTACACAGCTATTTGTAAGGGGTGTTTGACTCTAGTTATTCTTACTCTAGAATTTGTCTCTTAACTTGCTGTGCTATGGAAATGAAAATAGAGATCCAGTAATAAGAATACAGAGTGGTGAGAACATGAAAAACTTGCTTGTAAAATGTAGGAATGATTCTTTAGGGTTAAAAGTAGATTATGTAAAAGAAAATTACTTGGCCTCAGTGATGACCAAAGCAATCAGAGAAGAAAAAATAGTTAGGTAGAGGATCAGCATCAGTGTGAGGCCGATTAGTGTGGTACTAACTCTCGACGAGGCATAGTGTGTGAGAAGGCGTGGGTAGGTTGGTAAAATCCCACCACTGCCACTGTTCGGAAAGTTTCTGTGGATTGGTGAGGTGGCAAGTGGAGGTAGAGCACCTCCTCAGATGTTTCTCCTTCTATCTAGTCTTGGAGAGATGAACAAGGAGGACAGTGTCCTGCCGCAGCAGTTTTTTCAGTGTAGATGAAATGGTCTGTTTTGGGTAGGAAATGCCCATAGAATGTTTATGAATGAAGAGGTTGAGGGTATGTCTGATTTCTTAAAACTGTGACTGATATACTTCCATTTAGTGGACATGTCTCTGGGGACTGCAAACTTAAATTCCTGGTGGTCATTTTGGACTCTCAGTCACGTGAGCAGCCTTTCCGAACCCTCTCTGCTAATACCAAGACTTCTGGCTGGTTTTGGACTGGTCTCAGACTGAAGCAGCCTTTCAGCTTTCAGCATTGTTAGGCCTCACAGTCTGACTGTGGGTTGAATAGAAAGTGGGTTGAAATTGTTAATGATAGTCTAGAAGGAATAAGTGAACACTTGCATTGTTTAACTGGGTTCTTGAAAATTTGGTTTTTAAACTGACTCTGAGACCTATGATCTTTTAAACATGGGAATGCCACATTCTTATTTACTACCACATTTCTATTTAGCTGTGTGTGATGGAAATTAAAAGTTGCAGTGTGACTATTACACATCTACTTTTAAGAAATTAAGAATATGTTCGAAATACCTTATGATCTCACCTTTAACCGGATCATAACCAACAAAAGCAGAAAGCAAGCAAAACATAA
>PVJI01015036.1:0-42317 GCA_004026765.1 Micronycteris hirsuta | reverse complement strand
GGGAAGGGGAGAAGGGGGACAAGGGTATTCAGGAACTGCAATGAAGGACACATGGACAAAACCAAGGGGGAGGGGGGAAGCAAGGGAGGGAGGTGGGTTTGACTGGGGTGGGGTGGGGGCAGGGTAAATGCGGACAACTGTAATTGAACAACAATAAAATAATTAAAAAAAATGAACTAAACAAACAACTAGACAAGGAACAGAATCACAGAAATGGAGATCACATGGAGGGTTATCACCAGGGAGGGGAAGAAGGGAGAATGGGGGAAAAGGTACAGGGAATAAGAAGCATAAATGGTAGGTACAAAATAGACCAGGGAAGGTTAAGAATACTACAGGAAATGTAGAAGCCAAAGAACTTATATGTATGACCCATGGACTTGAACTAAGAGGGGAGAATGCTGGGGGAGGAGGGGGTGCAGGATGGAGGGGAATAAAGGGGAGAGAAAAATGGGACAACTGTAATAGCATAACCAATAAAATATTCTTTAAAAAAAGAGGTAGGAACCTCTTATAGTAGAGAACCTCTTATAGTAGAGAACCCCTTACTTATAGTAGAGGTTCCTACCTCTACTATAAGTAATTAGTTACTTATACTAACTGAAAATAACAAATCTGCAGTCCTTATTAAATGCTGTATAATTTTAACATTTTATTAATTTGGACAAGTTTTACCCCACCATCACCCACATGAAGTAAATACAATTTTTTAAAGTATTTATTGTGTGTTACATAGTCATTCTCCCATAATATGACAACAATCTACCTTAAAAATAATATCACCATCTTGATTCTTTAATCATATTAAATGAAAAGTTAATGGAAGTACACTCTGGGGACTGACTTAAGAAAATGATATTTCTTAAACAAATTAGTAGGATAATCTCACAGCGTATTATTCTAAGTTTTCAATAGAAATATTTTCCTTTAACAGTAAGAGAAATAGTAATTTTTCATTTACTCTTAATATATTTGTAGAGTTTCCTGTTGCTGCTGTAACAAATTACCATGACAGTGTCTTAAACAAATTTATCATCTTATGTTCTAGAGGTCAGAAATCCAAAATAGATCTTACAGAATGAAAATCAAGGTGTCATCAATGCTGCTTTCTCTCCAAAAGTTCTCCTTTTATAGCGTCCGGAGCCTGCCCTCATTGCTTGCCAGGATAACCTCCCATCTCAAGATTCTTAACCTATTCACATGCACAAGACCTCGTTTTGCTCTGTAAGGTAGCATGTTCATAAGTTTCCAGGCATTAAGGCATGGACATCTTTGGGACAGCATTATTCTGTCTACCACAATAATCTATTGTTTGCCCCTCTGAATTTACAGTGTAGGAGACATCCATTACTGCAATAATCTGTAATAAACTATCTAAAACTCAATGACTACGGCGGCAGGCATGTATTTTTCTCACTTGAGGGTTGTAGATCACCTGGGGTGTTTGTGCTTCAGGCTGAGAGGTAGGAGGCTTGGCTCCTGGGTTCAAGTCAGGTTTGTGTCTGTTGCACATGTTTCAATCTGGAGTCCAGGATGAAGGAGCAGTAAATGTCTGGGGCATGGTCTTTTCTGCACAATCACAAGAGTGTAAGAAGACAAGACTTACATGCACATGCAAAGCCTCTGCTTGTATTACATCCTCTCAAATTTCATTGACCAAAGCAAATCACACTGACAAACCCAGAGTCAGCAAAGTAGGGAAGTATATTTCACCCCAACTGGGAGAGAGAAGGGAATGAATATTTGCTGAATAAGAATTCAATTTCCTGTTCATTAGGTGTGGTATTAGCCTGCTTAAAACTTCTCAGTGGTATCACTGAGTATGTATATATCTTCCAAATGTTTTGAAATAAGTGCATAATCTCTTACTGTGATTTCTTTAAAGGCAATATACATTGTGATGTCTTCAGAAAAATGAAATTTTTAGACCCATATCTATGAACTATTTACTCTTACTTTACACACAATTCTAACAATGTTGAATGCCTCATATCTAGGTCCACAATAAAATAACATCAAAACAAAACAAAACTAACAGATACAAACAAGGAAAACATAAATTATAGAGATCAAATATTTTTTTAAAATCACCAAAGAATGGAATTATTTGATATAGGGGTAAATAAGAGTCTCACATAGCTCAATAATAAATCTTAGGTTCTAATCACATTAGAGTTTGAGAATAACTGGGCTAGACTGGAGGATACATGAGGGCCAGGATCTCACTTATCTTCTTCACCACCATTTTCCCAATGCCTGGACAGTGTTTGGCACAGAGTGTGCATTTATTAAATATCTGTGAAAGCAATGCCCATAACAATAAAAAACAAATTCTGTTTATCATATCATATTTATGAAAGATTCTCTGTGTGCAAGTATCTGAACTAGCATGCCTAAGTTGAGAAGCTCATGGATAAGTAAGAGAAAACGTTTTTTTAAAAGGCTACAGAGGTCTTTCACGACACCCAAAGGCAGAAGAGTAGAAGGGAAACCAGAGAGCACTCTCTGACCCTGTCTTATCTCTGCTTCTCCACGTGCATCTATTCATATTAGGAAGGAGTGTGAAGATATAGGCCACCTCTCTTCTCAGTATTGGCAGGGGGCTTTTAACCTTGCTAATGGGGAGTAAAATTTTTCAGGGAAAGAATGATAGGGAGGAGGCCTTCTAAGTTAGAGTCAGCCAAAAGGTACTGGTTTCAGGTCTCCAGAGTGAATGCAGCTTAGAAATGGGTTTTTGCATCTCCAAAACTAGGACCTTGGATGTCTGGGTCCAGACAAAGGCGAGGTGGCATCAAGGTTTTCCTTTAATAATAAGAGCCCTTCACACTCTGTTGATTCAAATCAAAGGGATCCACATCCATTTTCACATCTCAATGATTATTTTGTATGTGGTGCTGCATGTTCATTTAGGCTCAAAATTGCACCCATATATTTCCAGCTTTCCATGATCTCTTTTGCTCCATTTGCTCTTCTGAAATATTTCCAATTATTTGACTGCCCAATTGTTCATGAAGTGGTTGCTCAGTTTGTGCCGAAAAGGCATTTTTAGGAGAAAAGATTTATCATCATCATGTTAATATGCTGATTTCAAAGACCTGACCATTTAAACTCAGTGAAAGATTAAATGATTTCTCTCTTTCCAAACTTTGAAATAATCTTTCTTTCAAATAATTTAGTAATTTTTCTTTTGTGGTTGATGAGGTCTTAGCTGATGAGTTGTGACAAGAGTCTTGTGTAAGATCAGCCCATACCCAGGAGCTTGAATGGAGTAACAAGACCCAGAGACAACTAAACCCAGGAGCTTCAACTGGCACGGGAACTATTCTTTGGTGATAGTGACCTCAATCGGAAGTGAGGACGCCATTCCAGGCTGGGGGTCTGGAGACATCTCTTTTCATCTCTGGTTACTATCTTCTGATGTCTTTCATTTCCTTATACAGGGCAGAGTTATCTGAAAATAACTCACACTCTGTTCTTGTTTCAGTAGAAACTGTAGTCAAATTCATCCTAGTTGATATGTAGCATCATGGCATTTCATTATTTGTCAAGCCAATTCATTTTGGACTCCAGGGGAGGACCCAAGTCATAACAGTGACCTCAAAATGTCTAGCAAAACTTAATCCTGCAGCGCTCAGGGTCACTGCTCGTATATATAGCGCCTTCGTGCAAAAATAAAAAATAAAATAAAATAAAAACTACTTCTTTGGGTAGATGAATTTCCAGAAAAAAATGAAAAAAAGTAAAAATAAACACCCCCTCTTCAGGATGAATGTAGCATCTCCCAGAAGGTGGGCTGGATTGGAGCCCCCTCAGGCCCGAGTGCACTTCTCAGACAAGTACTCTTTGGCTGACTCTAACTCAGAATCCCTCCTCCCTGTCATTCTTCTACTGAAGTGTTTCCTTCCCCATTAGCAACTTTAAAAGTCCCTTGCTAATACAGGACCTCCATCTGGAGAAGTGATGTAGCTGATATTTTCACACGAAGTCCCAGGAAACTGGTACATGGTAGCAGAAGCACCAGCCACAGAAACTAACAGAAGGCAAGAAAGAGCAGTGTTCATCCTATCCCCAAGGAAAAATCAAGGAGCCCTAAAGACCTTCTCCAGATGTTTCCAAATTTGGTTCAGCCTAGTCCCAGGAAACTGAGAGATGCTACAGATAGAGAAAAGGATGACATCATGGTGAGATCATGGAAAGCATTTCCAGACAAAGAGTTGCTGAAGGCTTCCTTCAAAGTCAGTTTCAAAGTCATTTTAAAACTGACAGGAAAATCTGAGGAAAATCTGCACTGTGGCAGAATTGTATCCTGAAATCTAAATCTGTGGGTTTGTTCTGTTAACCTCTGCTTTCTCGGCAATGCTCAAGGCCTTTTTTTTTCTTCCTTCTAGCAGAAACAGAAGAAGAAACAATACTCCAAGAAGGTGCTAGCCTGGGAGGGGGACTGAAAAAACCTTGAATAAATCCTTTCCATTTAAAGACCAGACAGAAGAAGTGGGGGAGGGAGAACACTGGGCAACAGATAAATTTAAATTGGAAAAGGAGAACTCCCTGAAGTCCTCAAAGTGAAGAAGATAAAAAGGGCTTTCTATAATCAAGGATAATCATGTGAGAGTCGTGGGCATTTTTATTGCTCCAGAACTGGAGGTGGGAGACTTGGACACCAAGGGCATGGCTGAGGATGAGAAGGGAAAACTTGCCCCCGGACCTAGGCAGCAATGGAACAGAAAAGAATCATTTGGGAAGATTCATCTGAGCCAAAGCAGAGATGGGCACTCTGACCTTGTTCCAGTTAAGCCCCGAAGAGGAGAGAATGCAGTGGAGAACGCTGTGCTACAGAAATGCTGAATCGAAACAGACTCATAGAACAGACGGATGGCTGCCAAAGGGAAGGGGGGTGGGTGCCTGGATGAAAAGGTAAAGGGATTAAGAAGTTAAGAAGTACACATTGGTAGTCATACAATAGTCACCGGGATGTAAAGTACAGCATATGGAAGGAACATAATAATATTGTAATAACTCTGTATGGTGCCAGGCAGATACTAGAATCGGGGGGGAACACTTTGTAAAGTACATGATTATCTAAACACTATGCTGTATGGCTGAAACTAATACAAAATAATATTGAATGTAAACTGTAATTGAAAAACAAAGTTGAAAGAAATGACTGAATGAGCCTGGGGAAAAGGGAGATATTTAAAAAAAAATACCCCCGTCAGAGATCACCACTGTCTTACACATTTTCACATGATCCATACGCACATTTAGATAACTGGCCAAGGGACTGAAGGTAACTCAGTTCTTTTTATCTTAAAGTTCAAAAAGAGCAGAGAGGGATTTAGTCCTGCAATTATTTCTTATTCCTTATATTTATAGTAAAGAAGTCCTGTACTGATTTTCAAAATGCTTAATGGTGTGCCTATAATTCTACCTGGTGAAGAAACTTCCAACTAGATAATGCGACCTTTTCAAACCACACCTGCTGTGGACTGGGGTGGGGCTGGGAATACAGGCACAGACACAAGCAGCACCAAATCCGTGACCAGCAGGACTGTGGGAGCAGCGCCATGCATCAAAACCGTGAGGCAATCTGACTGTAACAGGAGACACTGTTTGCCAAGCCTGCCTCGCCACAGAGCGTCTGCCTGCGTCCTCTCACTGTGTTCAACGAGGTGGTGAAAATGGGTCAGCTGCTTTCTGCTGGCCGCACCGCAGCCGTGACTTGACCAGCTCCCAGTGAAAAGATATAATTAGTGAGATTTCACCAATAGTTGCATGAAAATGCCCTGAATCTCCTCTCAGGCAGCATTGAAATAGCTCTTAAAAACTCTGAAAAGTCTATAGATATTTATATCCTGATATTTCAGAGTACGGATTCTTAAAATATTAAGAGAAACTGCCTGGACACCAAAATTGACCTGCTGTGCCAGATCTCCACTGCTCTTCTGGGCTCTCCCCAGTGAAGAGTCTGATTGGAAAAGAATCTCATTCATTAACCACTGGGTTATATAGGAAACACTATTATGACAAAATTTATGATTTAAAATGTTATTTTTATGTTAAAACAGACATGGTTATATTGTAGAATTAAAAATTCAATTAACTTTTCTTTAAAAAATAAGGATTTTTTTTTTATTTTATGAGGGGTGATGTTGGAATATGGCTCCAGACTTCCAGAGATATCAATTCAATGTCCACACGATTAAGGATACTTAACAGAAAAGGTTTAAAAGCACTGGCCTAGAGTCTATACACAGAGAAGCTGAGTAAATATGAATTGCCCAGCTTTCATGACTGATCACACTGGAAAAGTACTTGTTAACAGTTAAAGGCCCCTCTTATAGACATAGTTATCAAAGTGTCATCACTTAATGTTGGTGAAAAGGTGACGGTGTGGACAGCGCACGTGTCCACACAATATGCCTTAACTTTCCTCAAACAACCAAGGGGCATCGCTAGAAAAAAGACAGTCTGGAATCCACGTGATCTGAGTCTGCTAAAAATATCCATTGGTTGACAAACTGTTTCATCTGAACATGTTTTAAAAGAAAGTAATCTTCAGATCCTTAATACTTAATCATTAGACATTCTTCACCTGCATCATCTCTTTTAATGTGGTATCTTTCCTAGACAACATGAGCCAATTAAAAACACTGAATAGCTTCCATTCCTTCACCCTGCCAGCCCTACCCTCAACTTCCTCCAGCTTCATGGTAAGTTCCTCTAACCCTCTGCAATTTTATACCTTCAGATATTATCCTTCCCTACGCTTCCCTCACTGGTATTTACCTTACTGCATCAGTTATTCATGTTGTAATCAACCGTACATCTCAGTTGAAATTAAAAAAAAATAATGTAGGGAAAATTATTTTGAAATCAAATGAAAACTTCGGTAATTTGATTTGCAGGAAACGAAGAACAAGGTGTCACAACCCAAGTGCTTTTAAATAAGTCATAATTAATTAACACGTGCATCTATGTTTGGATGTTCAATTTATGACTAATTATGCTGGAAATGTAATTGCATACTGAAGTATTCAGTCATGCCTTCTCCCTCTCACTTAAAGCACCCGGGGTTTTGCTGTTGTCGTTGCCAATGGTATATGACACCTGTTGAAATTAT
Organism: Micronycteris hirsuta; assembly: GCA_004026765.1. Taxonomy (NCBI): domain Eukaryota; kingdom Metazoa; phylum Chordata; class Mammalia; order Chiroptera; family Phyllostomidae; genus Micronycteris; species Micronycteris hirsuta. The sequence continues at coordinate 35,197 of PVJI01015036.1, read as the reverse complement.
TGAAATGTTGTCAAGACACAAATAATAGGATGATCTCACTTGAAACATAGTCAATCCTGTTGAGAAAATTACAGCAAGGCTTAAAATTGTTTCCTAATTTATCTTACTATTTAAAAAAAATGTGCATACTTCTATATTCTTTTGTCCTCTACTGAAATACACTTGCTAAGAAATCACATTAGGCACATCTTGCTAGTTTCATTTCTTCTATGGATTTATAATATAGACTTTCTATTTTCTTGGAAGAGTCATAAAGCTCAAAGGAATCATGAATGACCATCACATTTATGTCATTCTAGACAGGCTTCTTTTTAATGATGCTAAAGGGAATTTATAACCTTTCCTCCATCTTCAGATGCCTAGTAAAGTGGGTATCAAAGAAGTCAAGGAAATAAAACCAAATTTAAAATTTCCTCTGAGTAAGTCATGGGACTAATTGCATTTGTGAGTATTTTCTCACTAAAAGAAAAATAGAGAAAGAGAAAAAGCAGGGACAATTTTTCAAATCTCTTATAATACTTAGCAGGATAACAACTACTTTGTTGTGTTTTCAGAAACTCCTAAAGAAGGCTTATCACATACAGTTGCCTTTTTCTACATAAGCCAAGTAAATTCCAAGGCCCTTTGTGGCCCAGTCTCAGAGAGGAGTCTCCCACAAGAGATACTATCCGGCCACCAAAAGTAAAAGCAATTCCAGTCCTTGCATGCCTCTGCAGAGCCGCTGGCCAATATTAGCAGAGCTCACCTATACTTCTCGCCTTCCAGGCTCATGGAAGACTGCTTCCCAGCCCTCCTGCAGCCAGGCAGGCTACAGGGCCAGGCCAGACAATGGGCTTTGAACACAGTTTCTTCCTGGCTGAAGCTTGGAAGAGTGTGAGGGCTCTATGCTCTCTTCCCCCCTGCCATTCTTACAAAAGCAGAGTCATAAGATCAAAGCACCATATAGAGGACACCTGTCCAAGAGGGTCCCTGGGTTCTGCACCAGACTTTGCACAAAAAATAAAATTTTGTTGTTTTAAGCCAAAGAGATTTACTTGTTTGCAGCTTGCAATTTTATAGGAGAATGTAGCCTATCTTGACCTGCAAGCATTAAAGGGAATGCATTCATACACAGTGAAGCCCTTCCTGAAACACCCTGTCCTCTCCTCTCTCCCCCCCAGACTGCCCTGGTCAAGAGCTTCATACTCTCTCAGCCTCCCCACCGAGGCCAGTGATCAAGACCCTGGGTTGTTTATCCTTCCCTTGTCCTCCCTGCTCTCTGATCCTGTCTGTCTAAATAGAGTCTCCTGATTCTGTGTCACATAAGTACAAAATTTCAGTTGACAAAAGTCAGAGTGCTGAGGATGGGAATAAACTGAGCCTTCAAGGAAAAAAAAATCCCTCTGGGATGAGTAAAGCAGGGTGAAAGTAGTGAAAACACTACTTGAAAAATGTCCCTATCATATTTGTTTTTGGTCCAAAAACAATTGTGTTAGGATTCATACCTTAGGGACTGATTCTTACCTGCCTAGCCTATTGCAGTTACTAACTTAAGTTTCATTTTTGAGCATTAGTGCTGTTGCTCTTTGACCCCCATTTTTCAGAGCCACCAGAGACCACCGCCACAAATAGCCCTCCTAGAGCTGTGTAGTGTACAGCCTGCACGCCTGTGTGGGCGCCACCTCCAAAGCACTGGTAACAGGATTTTAAAAAGAGTCAGAAAAGAAGTATAACTTGCATAATAATGGTTAATATGAAAGACTAGGCAAACTTTTAAGGAAGGCTTTTATTCAATGTTCAACATTATTAGTAAAATCTATAAATAACAGCACATGTCATTGCAAACATTGTACTAGTAGCTGGGAGGTTACAAAAAAGATGCAAAATATGGCCTTTTTGTGTTTTTTTTAATTTATTGGGGTGATATTGGTTAATAAAATTATATAGGTTTCAAGTGTATAATTCTGTAATGAATTATCTATATATTACATTGTGTGTTCACCACCCCAAGCTAAGTCTCCTTCCATCACCATGTCCGACTCCCTCTACCCATTACTACATCCCCCACCTACACCTCCTTTCCCTCTGGTAATCACTATTCTGTTATCTCTATCAGGTTTTTTTGTTTGTCATGTTTGTTCATTTGTTGCTTTCAGTTTTATATCCCACACATGAGTAAAATCATATGGTTCTTGATTTTTTACATCTGACTTATTTTGCTTAGCATGATATTCTCAAGATCCATCCATGTTATTGCAAATGGCAGTATTTCATCTTTTCTTATGGCTGAATAGTATTCCATTGTAAATATGTATAATATCTTCTTTATCCAATTATCTATTGAAGGGCACTTTGGTTGTCTCCATGTCTTGGCCACTGTGAATAATGCAGCAGTGAACATAGGGTACGTACTGTGTATCTTTACAGATAAATGTTTTCAAATTTTTGGAGTAGATATCCAGAAGAGAGATCACTGGGTCATATGGTAACTCTATCAGTAATTTTTGGAGGAACCTCCATATTGTTTTCCACAGTGGCTTCACCAGTTACATTCCCAGCAGCAGTGAATAAGGGTTCCTTTTTTCTCCAACCTCTCCAACACTTGTTATAACTTGTCTTGTTGACAATAGCCATACTAACAAGGGTAATTTTTAATTTGTATTTCCCCAATAGCTAGCAAAGTTGAGCATCTTTTCATATATCTGTTAGCCATTTGTATATCTGTTTGGGAGAAATGTCTGTTCAGGTACTCTGCCCATTTTTTAATTGGATTATTTATTTGGTTTTGTTGTGTTGAGTTATAAGTTCTTTGCCTATTTTGAATATAAACCCCTTATCAAAGGTGTTGTTTGTAAATATCTTCTCCCATTCGATTGGAGATATGGTATTAATCCTCCAAAAGGTTGGAAAGGAAACATTCACAAAAAGACCAGTGGAAGATAACATTTAACAGACAAAATAAATGGAATTTATAATAACATGTTATGATAATGGTGTGCTGAAGTGATCAAGAAAGACAGCGAATCAAGGAAGGCAGTGGGCAATGTAGACCCCAATAGATGTGTGCAAATCAGAAAAGAAGAAAGAAAACGTGCCTTTATAATTCAGGGTATGAGATGCAGTGTTTGCTGACAGGACTATAAAATGAGACTATTTGTCTCTGTGTGGGTCTAAACTATTTCCAAGCCCACCCAGAACAAACTAGAAGGAGTAGCACTCTCATATTTCACAAGAATGTGTGACAGTCACAATTTCACACCAGCCAGCTCACCTCAGGAAGGGCACTTCTTCATCTCCCTAATCAAAAATCATCTAATCAAACTTATCTAAGAGACAGTGAAAAAAAGTACATTATGCAGATATGGTCCCTGCCCTCTAGGGTACTACAATCTAAAACCGGGCTCTGACAAGCATAGAGAAATAATTAACATAGATAAGGATGAGGAATGTATTTTCTGCAAGCCTCACTGCCATCAGACAGAACAATTTGTAGTCATCACTGATCTGAGCCAAATTCAAATTAGTGACCCAAAGGCTCCACTGTCTGGGTGTTATTTTCAATCTCCTTAGCTATCCACTTTCCAGAAGTTTCATTTTTCATTCTTACTGTGCAGTCATCACCAACTACCAAAGGGAAAGCCTGCAATCCAGACACACTAAAAATAGCATTCTTGCCTTCTGAAAGCCAGACTCGGATTTATGGCAGTTTTAAAATTTGGTTCTTCGTCTTAAAAGTTCAACATTCTACAACTGTGCGAAGTAATGCCTACCTGGCCTTTAGAGCATGAAGCACCATAACTTGATGCAGTGGGAGAGCAGGACTTTATGTAATCCATTTACATTAGAAAGAGATAGCATTTTCTTTTACTTGACAGGTTGGCATGCCTTCATGTGTTTGCCACTTAATCAGCAGAATCATTAAGGCACTCAGGGTTCTGATGGTCTTGATAAAAAACATCTATTTCTGTAAAACCTATCACTATAAATAATTTAACAAGCATACCCCCTCAAAAGACTATAAAAAGAGAGGAAGAATTATTCTGTCATACTTAAATCACAGACTACTCTGAAGTTGAGCCAAAGCAAGTCCAGATTTAAAACGAGGGCAGGATTTTGTTCAGCAATAAATAATAAAGTTAAAATGAAAAGCAGATTACAGAAAAATATAATGTGATTTCTGTTTTAAAATATGTATTCTATATCTTCAAATACATAGTATACACATTTAAGTTTATACTTCTATAAAAAAGGTTTGGGAGAATTATACCAATACAAATTGTTAACATTATTCATCAGAAGGACAATTTGTGGTAGGGAAAACTTTTACATACTCTGTTTTTGAATTTTTTACAAAAATCTCATTCTGCCAGGGAAAAAAAGGTATTTCTACTTTAAAAGTATGCATACACAGCGCTGGCTGGTGTAGCTCAGTAGATTGAGTGCAGGCTGCAAACTAAAGTGTCGCTGGTTCGATTCCCAGTCAGGGCATAAGCCTGGGTTGCAAACCAGGTTCCCAGTGGGGGCCACGTGAGAGGCAACCACACATTGATGTTTCTCTCCCTCTCTTTCTCCCTCCCTTCCCCTCTGTCTAAAAATAAATAAATAAAATCTTTAAAAAAATAAAAAAAAGTATGCATACACATATAGACTATATGTACATGTATAAAATCACACCAATGTAAATCAAGCCAGATATTACATCTCTTCCCACCTGGATATCAAGACTCAGTTGTCAGGAATGGAGTGGCATGCCTGGGAACCTATGCTGGGAACTTAATCTCAGTGTGGAAGGGAGAGGCAATAACTTGAGATTGGGGCTTAGAGGGAAATAATTAGTTATAGAATGTGTCCCCAAAAGGGGGACCAGCAGTCCACATTACAATGTCCCAGGGAGAACTGATAACCACAGAGTCTGAGCTGTGGGTTGAAACCTGGCAAGTAGGAGTCTTGATTCAATAGTTAACACTGGTTTCTAGGGGTACAGCAGCATCTTGCTTTGGGAATGAACAGTCATCCAAGCTGGGGAGGGGGTGGGTGGGAGTGGGGAGGAGCAGAAGCAGGGGAGAGGGTTGGAAGTAGAAGAGGGGGAAGGGAAAAGATCCTGCTTTCTCCCATACTGCCTGCTCTAAATCTCCTGCCTTGGCCTCCCTTTGGCCAAACCCAATAGGAACCAGGTGTCACAGGAACCTTGGAAATCTAGGCTACAGGAACTCCCTTCCTGAGTAATTAAAGAGAGCAAGAAAGAGCAATAAATGAACCTGAAGGCAGAGGCCAAGGACTAGCATGTATGGCATATGATTTAGCCAGAATTCACAGATTAGTTATAATTTATTTAAAATATTACCATTTCTAGATGTGCCCACCATGCTCCCATAACATCCAGGTATTATTGGATATGTTTGAGCTTAACTGTTGGGATTACTTAGCAACCCACGGAGAGAGTGGTGTATAAGAGTAGTTTCAAACTGTTTCCACAGCCCCAGAGGTCCCACATGGCTCGCTTGTAGTTATCACACAGGTAGAGGGGAAGGAGTACACAGTTGCCAAACCCCGTTTCTACTGCAGCTGGAGCAGGGTTGCTTTTTAACTGTTTTATATACTTGATCTATGCACAATTTTGCTTGAATAAAATGCCTCTCTGCTTAGATAGAAATTCACTGGTGTATCAAGTTGCCGCTAAGAATTATCTCAGTGATCACACTTCATTTTTTTCCTCTGGCTTCTCATGATATAGAGTTATTATTTTCCTATGTTTTATACCCTACTGCTCAGAAAGCTGTGAAATATGTTCTTTAAATTGGGTGATGCCAAGGACTGGTGACTGAGTCTGATAAAGCTAAGGTAGACTATCGACTAGGGTCTGACACCTGGCCTCTTCCTCCCAGGGAAATTTAAGGGCAGAAGTGCTGACTGACCAACTGCTTCAGTGGTGGTCTGAGGAAATGGGATGAGCCTGATTCTCCAGGTGAAAAAGTCCAAATGGGCCACCTGAAGGAGTTAAGAGATCTCAGGAAAAGATCAGAGACTTAGCCCATAATGTCTAGAAACTGAAGAAAAGGGTCACCAGAAATCACCCAAAAGAAAGGTGTTTCTTCTAAAAGAAAAAAAAGAGAGCCAGAGGAGAGAGACCCCAGGCAGGGCCACTTCTGTAAAGTCCACAAAGGAGAGAAAGGCATCAGCAGGAAGCATCTGCCAAGCTCACACAAAAATGCCATCCCCACTACCTGCTGGGCCCAGAGGGCACAAAGCCCCCAGCCCAGTACGAATTTTGCTTTGCTACCATCTCCCCTCCCTTCCTGAGCTTCCAATCCCAGGAAAAAGGAGTTTGGCCTGGTCAGAAGAAGATGGAAAACTGAAGGACCACACCCCTTCCATACCCACTGAGGACTTCCCAAAAGAAACAGGTCTGTCTGGGGAAAACCATCAGCAGGGTTGGAGTTCTGTTAACATCCACCTGTACATTCCAATTATAAAGCAAAGCTGATTGTGACTTAAAGTAACTCTAGGTTTTCCATTGCTTCAGAGTGAGTAGAAAAACCATGGATTTGGTAGTTTTCAACCATGACTAGGGGATGATTATTCCCCACTAAACAAAGTTTATAGAAGCAGTGGAAGGGGGAAAAATAAGTTCTGTTATGAGCACAATCCCCACATCATGCTTGTGCAGCATGCCAGCTACATTTGCTTGGCCCAGCTGGCGTAGCTCTTGTAACAACCATCCTCAAATCTCATCCTGCTTGAATGACAGTGATTGAGATGATAGCTGTTGCTTTTGGAAAATCCCCAAAGAGAAAAATGCCACCCATGTAATCTGGAGAGAAGAAATTCGATCAAATAAGTCAGAACAGAACCTGGTCCAGTAGCAGACGTAGAAGCTTCTAGGATTCACAACTATTCCTATCACCTATCTCTCTTTGCTAACTTAAATGCTCACAAAGTAACACTAAGGTAATAAATGATACACAATTTTTTTATACACAGGAGAAAGTAAGATTCACCCAGTTTCAGAAAGAAACTAGGTATCTTTTATCTTCATCCTGAGTGTTTCATTACAGAAGCTGTGACAATAAGAAGCAACGAGGAATGGAAGGAACCCTCAAAGAAAATGAATAGAAACTGAAGATAGAGGTAAGGAGATTGGACCCAAGGTAGTAGTTTCAGTAGGTTATTGGGCAGGGTAAGAGAAAAGCAGAGAGAACGCAGAAGAAAGATGACAGCTATCCTCAGCAACAACACATCAGTGAAGGGGAAAAGGAAGAAGTAAGAGAAGTCTCAGGAGGGGTTATGATGAAACAAAGCGTTCCACCGGCCATCTGTCACCCAGCGAAGGGCAGCTGTCGCTGGATGAAGACTCTCATACACAGAAGGGACATACACAGGTTGCATAAGTCTTGAGGTTGCTACCATCCCTGACATTGATTACCTGCACTCAAGATAGAATGAAACACCAATGCCCTGTAACCTAAATCACGCTGCTGAAACTGACAGAAAGATAAGCTTCATTACAGCAGCAGAAAGACAAAGTTTTTTACATAGTCAAGTTATTATGTAGCTTATTCAGATGAGGATAACTTTACATTATACATTTACATTTCTTACCAAAGATGTTATTTAATAAAGGCTAAAGTAAAATTGAAAGCTAAAGCATAGTGCATTTTTGAAGTATTTATCTTATGTTCCTGACTGAAGAGATAAATTTAGTAGTTGTTTCTCAGGTAACTAAACTTTGCTGTCGGGCTTAGTTTTTTATGTATTTAATTTGCCTTTAAACCTGGATTCTGTGCAAAGTTCCATAACTGCTTTAAAATATGGGCTTTATTAGGGATGTGAAAACTGAGCATGCAGTAATATTTTCTCCTTATTAACTCATCACTTGATGGGAGTGGATGGGGGCAGCAGGAAGGAATAAGAACTTAGAGCACTCAGACACCCACACCTGGAAAAGACAAGGCCAAATACCTGTCTTTTCCTAAGCCTAAAAATAATTGAGGTCCCACAAAGAACTTGATTCCTTTATCCTAGGAATCCTTTAGTATTGGAGTTAAATAGTATAATATTTTACTTTTAAAAAGGTCACATTTTGTATAACGATCCTTAGGGGTGTGTTTTTGCTTTCCTGCTCCCTGGTTGGTTGGGTTTGGGGGTTTTTTTTAGGGGGGGCGGCAAGAAGTTGTTTTTAAATCTCATTTTTTAAAGAATATTTTTTAAAAGATTTTATTTATTTATTTTTAGAGAGAGGGGAAAGGAGGGAGAAAGAGAGGAAGAGAAACATCAATGTGTGGTTGCTTCTCACATGCCACCCATTGGGGACCTGGCCTGCAACCAGGGATGTGCCCTGACTGGGAATCAAACCAGTGACCTTTTGGTTCACAGGCCTGCACAGGCCTGCACTCAGTCCAATGAGCCACACCAGCCAGGGCTAAATCTCATTTTAAAAGCTATCTTTAGACAGGGCTGATAAATGAATGCTACACATCTTCACTTTTAACTACTCATATCCACTTTTAAGAGTGAGCTATGGTTCTTCAGGCAGACTCACATTGCAGAAAATCAAGCTAAGTTATCATTAACATCATTCATTACTGAATATTTACTGAAGATAAGAACTGATAATCTAAGTAAGAAAACAGCTATGCAATACAACGTAGAATGTAGAAAAGCTGTACAATTGATAAAAAATTTTGGGTCAGAGGAGTCTTAGAAGTTTGATTTAATGAAAGAATATGGGAAACCTCAAACCTAAGTCTGTCTCATTTTTGCCCTTTAGTGTGACTTGGGCAACTCTCTGAACCTAATTTTCCTCATCAGTTAGAATGTTGAAAATAATACCTATTATATAAGATTAAATGAGAGAAGGGAAATACCTAGTACACAGTAGGTGCTCTATAAATGCTAGTCTCCTCTCCTCACAGGAAAGCATTAGGTCATGTGGGACCATGTGCTAGAACACATGACTAACTCTTTACATTTCACAAGGAAGAATTGACTGGGTTACTTTCATGTCACTCAGCCTGGAGCTTATACTGTCATCACAGTCACTCCTCTGTGATGTAGCAGCTGATTGCATCTCCCTATTGAAACCTGCTGATTAACTGCTGGCAACCCCAATAGGGAACAAAAGCCCATAGAGAACACTCTTCCCCAACGGTGCCTATTTCAGAGTGAGTGCTGTTTCCATAGACTCCTCAAGAACAATTATAGATAAGATTGTCCAAATGGCTAAAACCCATGTGACAAAAATGTAAAACTTCACTATTAAAAAATACAAATTAAAGGAAGGCTCTTCTCTTCATGTTTTCAAAGTAGCAGAGGTTTTGAAACTATCAAATGCCGACAAAGAGGGCAGTCAGACCACGATGCAGTCTGACCTCCAGTAAAGGGAGGGAAGTCTGGTGTAAGCATCCTAGAATGCCTGGCAGCCCAACAAGGGGTCGGCAAGGCAACGGGGGAGTCCTCCAGCCAATGGAAGCCATCAGAGGAGTCACAGGTCTCCCAGGCCTTTCGTGAACCCACCATGATAGGTCATTGGCTGGGAGCAGCCCATGGGAGTGTGGCCTTGGATTGGTCCTTAGTCAACTACGCTCTGTGTTTAGAGGACTATGAGACACGTTCCCATGGCTGCCACACTCACTTTTTGGTAAACAAATGTGGCAGTATATATTAAAAGGTTTAAAATTAATTCTACTTGTTTCTTTTTATCTTGTAAGTCTACCCCTTTAATTTTACCCTAAAGAAATATCCTAAAACGGGGAAAATAACTTGAGTTACAAAGCTGTTCATTGAAAGTATTTACAATAGCAAAATTAGAAACTCAGTATCGCTTCCAGTTAATAATGGCAGTGTCTACCTCATCCATTTCATTCATTCACTTTGATGGCCTTGCCCTGATTTGAGTTTGTGAATTCCCTTACAGTGATTAAAAAAAAAAAATGCCAACTTCCAGTCAAGAAGGCAGAATAAGCAGACATGGCTCATTCCTTCACACAACCGCATCAAAATTACAACTAAAATGTAGGACAACCATCACTCAGAACCAACGGAAATTGAGTTGAATGGAAGTCTGACAACTAAAGAATTAAAGAATATACATCCATCCAGACTGGTAGGAGGGGTGGAGACAGAATAGGCTGGTCCCTCACCTATGTGTGGTAAATAAAAATTTGGGAGGGATATCTTGGGAGTGAGGAGTCCTAGCCCCACACCAGGCCCCACAGCCCAGGGTTCCAGTGCCAGAAAGATAAGTCCCTACAACTTCTGGCTGCTAAAACCAGCGAGGTATGACTCTGGAAGAAACTTCTGGAGCCCAAAGCAGTTCCTTTTAAAGAAACTGCACACAGACTCACTTACTCAGACACATGCCCTCTGAGCTCCAACACCAGGGTAGCAGCTTGAAAGGCACCAGTGGCATACTGGAGAAACCGAGGTGTCTGGAATCAAGGCCAGCAGAGGCCATTGTCCCTTTTCTGAGCCCTTCCCCCACAGAGCCTCTGAACTGGCAAGCTGGTGCCAAATCTGATTCTCTATCAACTGGCCTTGGAGATCTCCAGAGCCTCTGCCCCACCTAAATTACAGGTCAACCCAAGCTGCTTTTCCAAATGAAGGGCTAGTTTTGACCCATGCTTTACAACTTTCTAAATCCTACCAAAAAAGCAACAGCTGGCCTCGGTGAGCCCCAAGGCCCAGCACTAGCAGAAGACAGCCTAGATTCACAGATTGGCTTCACCTGGGAATCTCCAAACCCAGCACAATTAACAGTTATCTCAGATTGCTTTATAGCTCATGTAGTGTGGCCCAGGGCAAAACACAGGTAGGGGCTGACCCTGGTCTGCACCACCAGGAAAACCCCAGAGACAGCACACCCAGTGGACAACTACTAACAACATCAGAGCACCACCACTCTGCCCCTGCACAGCTCCACGAAGGGTAGAGGTTGGTGGTAAGCAGTCACAGCCAATCCTTGCAGCTGACTAGCCTGGGTAAATCCCTCCCATTGACCTACCAACAGTAACCAAGGCTCAACTACAAGAAGAAGGTGTACTCAGCCCACACAAAGGGTGCACCTCAAGTATCCAGTTTTAGTGATAGGGTTGCTGTGCCACTGGACTTTACAGGACACCTACTACATTAGGCCACACTACCAAGACAGAGTCAAAGCAGCTCTACCTAACACATAGAAACAAACACAGAGAGGCTGCCAAAATGAAGAGAAAAAGAAAGGTGGCCCAAATGAAAGAACAGATCAAAACTCCAGAAAAAGAGCTAAACAAAATGGAAATAAGCAGTCTATCAGAAGCAGCCTTCAAAACACTGGTTATAAGGATGCTCAAGAAATGTAGTGAGGACCTCAGCAGCATAAAAAAGATTCAGTCAGAAATGAAGGATACACTGATTAAAATAAAGAATAATCTACGGGGAAACAATAGTAGAGTGAATGAAGCCAAGAATCAAATCAATGATTTGGAACATCAGGAACCGTAAAACAATCAATCAGAACAACAAAAAGAAAAAAGAATGCAAAAAAAAATGAGTATAGTATAATCAGCCTCTGGTACAACTTCAAATCTACCAACATTAGCATCATAGAGGAGCTGAAAGGAGAAGAGAAGGAGCAAGAAATTGCAAATCTATTTGAAAAAAAAAAAAAAAGAAAGAAAACTTACCTAGTTTGGTAAAGCAAATAGACAGGCAAGTCCAGGAAGCACAGAGAGTCCCAAACAAGGTGGATTTGCAAAGAGGCCCACTCCAAGACACATCATAATTAAAATGCCAAAGGTTAAAGTAAGAGAGAATCTTAAAAGCAGCAAGAGAAAGGCAGTTAATTACCCACAGTGTTGTTCCCATAAGTCTTTCAGGTGATTTCTCAAAAGAAACTTTGCAGGATAGAAGGGACTTGCAAGAAATATACAAAGTCATGAAAAGCAGGGACCTATAGCCAAAACTGCTCTACCTAGCAAACCTATCATTTATAATCAAAGGGCAGATAAAGAGCTTCCCAGACAAGAGAAAACTAAAGGAGTTCATCATCATCAAACCATTATTACATGAAATGTTAAAGGGACTTATTTAAGAAAAAAGAAGATCCAAACTATGAACAATAAAATGGCAAAAACACATATCTGTCAACAATTGAATCTAAAAAGCAAATTAAGCAGCCATGGCTGGTGTGGCTCAGTGGATTGCATGCTGGCCTGTGAACGAAAAGGTTGCAGGTTTGATTCCCAGTTATGGCACATGCCTGGATTGCAGGAAAGGTCCCCAATAGGGACTGCATGAGAGGCAACCACACATTGATGTTTCTCTCCCAATCTCCTTCCCTCCCCCTCTCTAAAAATAAATAAATAAAATCATTTAAAAAATAAACTAAGCAAACAGGAAAAACAAAACAGAATTATGGATACGGAGAGTGTTTTGATGTTTGCCAGATGGGAACAGGGCATGGGGGAGTTGGTCAGGAAGTGAGGGGATTAAGAAGTACAAATAGGTAGTTGCAGAATAGTCATGGGGATGTAAAGTACCATATAGGAAACTGAGTAGCCAAAGAACTTATATGCATGACCCATGGACGTGAAAAATGATGGGGGAATTGATTGAGGGAGTAGGGGGTATTGGGTTGTGGGGGGCAGAGGGGAAAAATTAGGACAACTGGAATAGCATAATCAATAAATATAATTTTTAAAAATTCCATTAGTTAGTGAAACTCAGTCCTGCTGAACTTTGTGACTCTAGTGCTCAAAGGAATATTCTATATATTTGTCTGGCAGGGGTTCCCAGGGTTGTATGCATATGTGAAAATTCAGCAAACTTGCAGATTCAAGCACTTCATGCCCTTTACTAGATGTGTTTTAACCTCAAGAAAGATGGAAAAAAAGAAATCAAAGGGCATGGCTGCTTAAAGTTAGAGATGCTGCAACTCCTTGATGTTATGATTCTTCTGCATGACTTAACTCTCAAACTCAAATGTCCATCTGTCATACGAATGGTCCAGGTTACAAGGACAAACCAACCAACCAGATTCTAATTGTGGTGAAGGACCAGGGGACCAAGAGTGCTGCTTTCTACCTGCTCCACTCCCCATCGGACCACTCTTCTCCCTCTGTCTCACCCTCTTACCATGATTATTTTCTTCTTTCAACTTTATCCTGTGTGGCCACCACTGTCTTTATCCTGTCACTGCACCACAGCTATGATTCCAAACGTAAAGAAGCAGTGCCTATCACTGCTGTCTCCACCATTCTTTCATGAGACCTATCTATTAGGGTCCAGCTGTTCTCCATGTTTTTTATCATTTACAAAAATGACTTTAATCCAGAAAATACTTGGGTGACATCACTGGGTATTTTTTCTTTATAAATATAAACATATTATAAACCAAAGTTTACTTACTGTTTAAATTAAAGTCACAATCTGTCCCTTGTTTGATGCACAACATCTGCCCCTTGGAGATGACAGAATTGATTTGAATTTAAATAAGAACAAAATTTCATTCAATCCTGGTGTATTCTGTGGCCCCCATCAGGACACAGATACAACTCTGGAGGCCACTATCCAGCATTGTAACTTAGAACCAAACTGTGACTTTAAATAACTAATCAATAAATCAGAGATTTACATTCATTTCAGAGCGTGATGGCAGATTGCTGATCTACTCTTATGCCATGCATTCAACAATTATGTATTGAGCAAAATATATGTTGTTGGAAAGTATTGTGGCTTACTACTCAATATCCATTCTCCCCCCACTTCCATACTAAAAAGAACCTTAATTTTATTCTGTGTGGCAGCGTGCCTGAGATCTCGCAATAAATCCATATTTGAACACATATTAATGACAATCTCACTTCACTGTGCCAGATACTAAATATCCCAATTTTATTTCACAGCTAGAAATGGCCATGGGACCCCGTTATGGTTTAAAAGATGGAAGGGGAAGTGTACCCGGGCCTTGTAAGAAGGCTTTACTTTACTGATAAATGGGATAGATGCCGCTGGCACCACCCTTCCCCCATTTCCTAAGCCATATGTAATGTGTGAAGCTCCAACAGCAACATCAAGATCACGGGGCAACAAGCAGAGGACGAACAGTGATCACACTGAAGACAGCAGAGGAAAAGTTTAGGTCAGTTCCTGAGATCGGAAGGGGAGAATTAAAATTGGCATCTTAGAAATACAAAGCACCTGGCAGTATTATTTAGGCAGTAAAATGAAAAAACCAAGGAAAAATGAGTAATAGGAAATCCCAAGGTGCATTGAGAGCCCAGGTAAGGCTAGCATTTACTTAGAACAGAACCACATTCTCATATATATTTGCTAACAGTGTAAATTGGGTTAACTTTTTAAAAAATCTGTCATCATTTAAAATGTACATCCTTTAAACTAGCAATTCCATTACTGGGAAATCATCCTACAGAAAAACACAGGTGCAAAAAGATATATGCACAAAGTTATTCATTGCAGCACTGTTTGAAATAGCAAAAAATGAGAAGCAACCTAAATAAGACATTGGGAACATAAAATATATACATTCATAAATAAAATACTGTGCAGCTGCTGAGGAAAGAATGAAGTAATATGCATGTAATAATGGACAGATAACCAGGAGGTATTCTTCAGAGAAAAATAAAAAGAAATATGTATAATTTCATTTTTGTAAAAAAATTTAAAATAAAAAATTACCATAAGTTGAAAGTGTTACATGTATATGTAAGCATATACATAGAAGAGACTGAAAGAGAAGGGCAAAACGGACAAATGGACCCAGTTTGTGTGTCTTCATGCCTCTTCCTACAACTACTGTTGGTGCAGCAATATTAACTGAAAGCTTAAAGCAGGCAGTAAGAATAACTCAGGATGAGCTTCAGTATGGGTGACAAGCAGATGGAAATCTGCAGATTTAAAGTAGCCCAGCCCTGGCCAGGTGGCTCCATTGGTTGGAGCACTGCTTCATATACCAAGTCCTATACATCAAAAGGTTGTGGTTTGATCCCCGGTAGGGTCAAGTAAGGGAGGCAACCACTCAATGTTTCTCACACCCATGTCTGTCTGTCTGTCTGTCTCTCCTCTTCCTTCTCTCCCCTCGTACCTCTTTCCCACTCTCTCTAAAAATCAATGAACAGATTATCTGGCGAGGATTTTAAAAATACTAGTAATTTAGCTCCAAAACTATGAACCTCCCAGACAAATTTTGGTAGATAAAGCAAGTGAATGCCTAAGACACATAATAAAGAGGAAGAGAAGAGAGGAAAATAAAAGGTCCGGGGAATGTGATCTGAATCTGTAAAGACAGGGCCTGTATGTATGGACGATGGAGGACAGGGACATTGTGTTGGGGAGAAGAGCAGCTCTGAGTCTGAGCCCCTGGAGCTGGAACAGATCTGAACAATGAAAGAGAACGAGGAAGAAACATGCCTGTGGTTGGCCGGAGGGGCAAACAGCACTGAGATGCCAAAGTCCTCCCTCAAATGTGCACCACAGACTGCTTTCAAACAGGAGGATAGTTCCCTGTTTACTCCAGCAGGGGCATCTCATTTTCATTAGCTTTTCCATTTGTTTCTCTCCTTCACTGCAGGCAGCATGTTCTTGAAACTTCTTTCCCTGGCCTCTTCTTCTAGACAAGCATACTGTTTCATTTGAGGGATTCTAAGGGACTTTTTTGCTAAAAATTTCAGAGGATAACAAAATAATAAATGCTACTGAACTTTATTGTTAAGTCAACAGAATGAGCCTATACTACCTTATGGTGGTGTTCTTGGACATTATTATCACATCGCTCTTAGATCTGCATCATGAACTCAGCCACTAAATTCTGACCCGTCCATCTTTTTATTGCTGGTCGGGTTTCTAAATTCCCTATCCTACCATCTTTTCTCTAGTTTTCGCCCCCTTGGCTTGCATTTCAACGCTAACACTAATGGGGAGGATTAGCTTGTGGACAAGCGCACTACGTTTCCGAGCAAGCTTCAGACCTGTCCCTCTCACCTTAGTGTCTTCCTCATTTCGTTCAAAGCCAGTTCCTAACAAATGCCATTGAAGTTGAGAAAAGTGCAGTGAGTTACCAATGGGAATGTACAAATTTTAGAGAATAAAAGCAAAGGGCTGGATGCAAAAGTGGTTCTGGAAGTCAACCAGCAGCAGTGATGAGCTTGATTGGATGCTGCTGCTACAGACCTGTGGTCAAGGGACAGAAACGGTGATTTCAGTGTGAAAGAGAAGTAACTCCTCCTCCCCCACTGGTGAAGTATGAAAGGGAATGACATCAAATGATGAGGTTTTGAGGTGGCACCAAAAAGCAGGAAACAAGTGTCTGTCAGAGTTTTTAGTTGCAATGGACATTAATTAACTCTTGGCTTATTTATATAGAAAAGAATTTATTAAATGATAATTGGTTGTTCATAATATCTTCAACAGGACCAGAGAACCTGACTTGGAAGCCATGCTGCCGGAATGTTCTCAGTGTTATTGCACATAATTGGTCCTGGGAAGACACCAATGCCACAGCTGCTGGACACTTTATTTTGTTCACACTGCTAACACCTAACATGCTGGAACCTACTAGAACTGCCCTGGACACCACCAGAGACAATGGCTAGGATACTGCCTTTTCTGGAACCACTGCTGTCCCCTCTGGAAACTGGACTCACTGCTGCCAGCATCAGCTCCAACAACCTGGTTCCTTATGGTCTCCGCTTTTGTGCAACTCTAGCTTGCAATGCCAAGTCAGGTGCAGGTGCGTCTGACTGATGAAAACTAGAACATGTGCCGTGCCCCGAACTCAAGGAAGACTGCAAAAGTGCCATCCAGCCTTTTTAGCTTCTAGAATGGGGGCTGGCCAAAAAGTATGGAAGCCTCATCTGATCCACACCTGGAATCCCAGAGAGTGTACAGAAGGGGTGAAAATGAGACAGTTGGTTTACATTAGTAGAGGAGTTCCATAAAATTGAGTGAAAGAATAATATGTGGGTGAAAAAAAAAAAGAGCCAACTCATAGAAAAAGAGATCAGCTTTGTGGTTGCCAGAGGTGGGGGTGGAGGATAGAGGAATTAAGTAAATGTTGGTCAAAAGGTACAAACTTCCAGTTATAAAATAAATATGCTGAGGATGTAATATGAACGTTGCTAAGGGAGTAGATCCTAAGGGTTCTCATTACAAGGGAATAAATTTGTAATTACATGAAGTAATGGATGTTAACTAAATTCATTGTAGTAATCATTTCACAATACGCGTGTGTCATTATGCCACATACCTTAAACTTATACAATGTTGCATGTCGATTATATCTCAATAAAACTGGAAGAAAAAAAGAAAGAGATAAACAGAAATAGGTTAGGATTCTAAATAAACAGGAATAAGGGTAAGAGAAAAAAACTGAGTGAAAAAGTAGAGTCAGGCCCTCAACCTTAGGAGAGATGAGGGATTTGAGATGAGTGCAGGGAGGAAGAGGTAGAGGAAAAGAAGTTTTTCTAAGAACACTATTGAAGGGCTTTTACTGATTAAAGGAAAGTAAGTGCTCATAACTAAAAGTGCTAAATAGTTCCTGGCTGGGGCGGCTCAGTCGGTTGGAGCATCATCCCATCCTGTAATCTGAAAGGTCATAGGTTGGATCGCCCGTCGGGGTACATGCCTATGTTGCAGGTTTGGTCCCTGGTGGGGGCGTGTGCAGGAGGCAGCTGATCAGTGTTTCTCTATTTCTCTCTCTCTCTCTCTCCCTGTCCCCTCTCTCCCTCCCCTTTTCCTCTCTCTCTGAAATTTAAAAAAAAGTGCTAAACAGAAAAGTTCAAAGAAACAAATAAAAATAATCCATAATTCTCCAGCCCATATTACTGCTCTTAGCATTTTAACTATTTTCTACATCTTTTTTCTATGAATATATAGACTATACTCTACATAATTTTATTGTGCTTTTTAAAAAATATCTCTTAAATTATAATTTTTATGATTATTAAAATTTCATTCTTTGAATACACCATCATTTCTGGCATATCACAGATATTTTCCCTTCAGTTCCTAGAAAGTGAATGAGTCAAAAGTTTATGAATATTGACACATATTGTCTTGTTGCTGCAAAAATATTATGCATTTTCAATCATGAATTGTTGAATATTTTATTTCTCTGAGCCTTCACTAATACTCCATTTTTAAAATAATCCATTTTTAAATATTTTGGCAAAAAATTATCCCATTTTTATCTTGTATTTATTTGATCGTAAATAAGGTTTTATATGTTTTCCATATACATATATAAATTACCTATTCCTATCTCTTCCATTTCTTTTGAAGATATACTTATTTTTCATTGATTTAAAAGATTTCTTTATATAGTAAGAATATAAATCCTTTTCAAGTAGGCTTATGATACTTGTTTAAGTTTTCGTTTTTCTTGCACAGAAGTTTGAGATATTTATGTAATCAAATCAATCTTTTTATGGTATTTACCTTTAGATGTGCATTATCTTTTGAAGGCCAATTTTTTAAATAAAATTATGAATTTGAATCACTAGGATAAAGGAAACAAATTGTCTTGCCCCTCAGTCTTCCCCATGTCGGTGTATGGCCCACTCTTCTAGTTGCTCGGGACAAAAACCCCGGAGTCAAAAAACATCTTTTCCTTTCAGCTCATAGATCTAGAACCTGACCCCCTCTCTGCACCTCAGCCGCTACGGCCTGGACCCCAAGCACAGTTAGTTCTCGCTAGGTTGTTGCCCAAGAGCCTTCCAGCTTCTCTCTCTGTTTCTTCCCTGACTCTCATAGTCGGTTCTGGACATAGCAACCAGAAGCACCCGTTTAAAATGAAAACCAAATTATGCTATTCCTCTGCTCAAGCCCTCCAATGGGTCCCCATCCGATTCGGAGTAAAAGCCAAAGTCATCATAAGAACTACGAGACCCTAGATGAGAATCTGACACCAGCTCCACCCTGCTATCCTCTCAGACCTCATAGCCCATCACGCTCACCCTCTAGTCACACTGGCCTCCAAGCTATTACTCAAACCTGCTAAACACATTCTGCTGCAGGGCCTTCACATAACCTGTTTCCCCCCTAAGGAACATTCCCCAAATATCCAAATGCCTCAGTCCTTCACTGCATTCAGGATCCCTGATAAAACAGCACTTTATCTGATCACCCGGTTTCAAACAGCCCCTCACTATCACTGCCATCACTCTGTGCCCACCCTGCTTTAGATTGCACCACAGCACTTATTACCATCAGACCCAAGTATTTGTCACGGGTTTGTCTGTCTGTCCCTCGTGTGCCTCCTAGAATGAAAGCTCTTCAATAACAGGGGATTTGGTTTGTTTCCTGCTGTATCCTCAGCCCTAGAATGAGGCTTGGCATTTAGCAGATACTCAGTAAGTATTTGTAATAAATGAAAGAAAACATTTGTCTTAGGTTGGGTTCTCCAAGGCAGTTCCCAGGCAAGGGTAATTGTGCAATGATTTATTACCAAAGTGCCACAGAGTGAGGGCGGCAGGAAGCTCCCTGCCTCAGCCTAATTCTGAGGGGGCTCTAGACTGTATAACTCCCGCTCAGAGCTAAAGTCACTTAGCGGCAAAGAAGCTGAGCTTTATATTCCCTCACCAGTAAGTCTCTGGCCACCCAGGGGAGTGTAACTCCAGGTATTCCTGCCTCTCAGCTCCAGTAGCGCAAGAGATAACCTCTGAGGAAGGAAACAGATATCAGCCGTTAGCAGCAAGAATATGGTAAAAAGGATGCAAGGGGATCTAGGCAGGGAGTCAACAGTGTCCACTACAATAATGAATGAATAGGGAAAGGTTGAAATATTTGTAATTTTGATAGTGGAAAATTCTAAACTATGAAAGGTGGGTGTTAGTAGTATCAATTTGCTAACAGGTGTCAGTTTGTACCTTCCTGATCAGTGAGACTATACTGGGTTAAGCTTCCTTCTGCATATTTGCTGCAAAAGGAGGTTAGTGCTGACTAATGCTAGACCACTGGCTACTTCTACTGGGACTTTGCCAAGAACAGAGCAGGATGGGACAACCAGCAGAGCATTGAAGTAAGAAGTTCTATTCAAATTTATATCCACATATACTGCCAATGATACATCCATTTGGATCTGTGGCTTTTCCCTGAGGGGACATTTCAGCTTCATGAGGAGGAGTATTTTCTGACTACAACCCTTTCCTCAAATTCTGGCATGCTCCCCTAAGAAAGTACATCAGAATATTTGGCAACGAACAAATGTAATTTGCAAATTGGATTTCAACAATTTAGTTATGCACCCCACCTTCACCCTGATAATCAGTAAGTTTCTTCTTAGAATTCTAATTCCCCTTGAAATACAAATCTTTAAAACTCTCATTCTCTAAATTTTGGGGGTCCTGAGGATGTATAATTTTAAAAAGCTTCCCAAGCTATTATGGAGCACAGCTGGGGTAGAGAAACTGGGCTAAATTTTCCAATCACTCTTACCAGGATTGTGTTATTTCAATAAAATAATAAAAGAATTCTCCCTCTTTGCACTAAAGCAAGAATACTAAAGGAAGGAGAGGATTTTCCCTCAACTTTTAATTATGAAAATTATGAATCATACAGAAAAATTGGACAAATTAGTACTATTAAGTCACATATTCCCTCCTTCTAGATTCAATAATGGTTAACACTTTGTATTTTTCTGTATTTGCTTCATTCACATATATATACACACATGTATACAGAAAGATCAACATACACACATATATATTGCCAGACTATTTGAAATAAGCTGAAACAGTGTGACCCTTCACTCCCAAATACTTACTTCAGCATGAACCTCCTAAAAATAAGAAACCTGTCCTAGATGATCATAATAGCACTATCAGACTATATCTGTCTGGGTCCAATGTGGAGACAGAAGCTACACAATTATTTAAAAGAAGTTTAATATAAAGAACTATGAAGACACAATAGGTGACTAATTATAAAAATGTAAAGAGAACTCTAAAGAGGATAGTAAAGCTGAGAGAGAATACTCAAGGAAGGACCAAATTGGAAAAAAGGTTCAAACATGGCAGGGTTCAGACCTCATTGGAGAAGGTCTGGCTACAGCCAATGGATGATGGAAAGTCTACTGAATTCCCCAGGCCAGAGATGGTCCAGCATCACCAGGTGCACAGAGAAAGGCAGATACCTCTGCAGGCATGCAGTCTGGAACACCCAGTGTCCCTGTTGGGAAACTCACATCAAGATGGTCAGAAGGTCTGGACTGGTGGGCAAGACCACCAAGAGACTGTGCACTCTGGGTACACAGCTGGGACAATGTTACACCAGATGTCCCTAGATATAATGCACCACTGACCAATTGAACAAGTGGAGCAAAAAAGCAAAACACAGCATTCTGAAACCAGTCAGAAAAACCCCCTTCCTCCTGCAGTTTCCCTCCTGTGCTCTCTATTGACGAAGTTTAACATTGTGCGGACTGTGGAGGAGAAGTGCTTAGAGTCTGGTCAGGTGCAGCCGAGCAAGTACTGAGTGGTGAGCTGGAGCTGAGGCAAGAAATTGATAACTGGCACACACATAATACAACTGAAAGTGATTCCCTAATATTATCTAAGCCCAGGCACATTCAAATTCTCCAGTTGTCCCAAAAATATTTTGTGTAGTTTTTTTAATCAGGATCCAGTCAAGGTCAAATTTATGTCCTTTCAATCTCTTTTGATTTAGAGGAGTCCCTCCCAACCTTTTTATTTGAATGACATTGATCTTTAGAAGAAATTAAGTCAGTTGTTTTATAGATTGAGTCACATTCTAGATTTTTCTAATCGTTTCTTCCCGGTGTTTGTTTTCTGTCCTCTGAATTTTTTATAAACTCTAAGATAGATCTAAAGGTTTGATTAAGGTCCAGTGAAATATTTCTAACCAGAATACCTTACAAATGACACTGTGTACCTCATACTACATCATATCAGGGACAGATAATGTTGGTTTCCAACTACTAAAACAAGCAACTCGACCACTAGTTCAAAGCAGTGATAGCCAGAGAGCTCCATTACAAAGGCCTGGTTTTCCATTTGCAAGTAGCATAGAATCTGTGGGGAGTTACTCTGACACTTTGAACATATATTACTCCCCAACAACCTTTTACTTAATGGTTTGTGTCCAGTTTTTCATTAAGAGTTGCAAGTGGAAATTTTCTAGGTCGCTCTTTCCTTCTCTATTTTTTCAGCTGGCATTCTTCAATAAAAAGGAGCTTTCCTTCATCAACTATTAATGAACTAAACTTTTCCTAAACAAGAGAGGGGGAAATGCGTGATTATCTATTTATAAAGTAAAGGAAAGAGAGTTACAATTGGAGAAAGAAGGGAATTACCTTGGAGCAAGAGCTCAGGGTTGGGTAGGTATCCGATGACAGGAGAGCCCTGGTTCCTTCGAGACCCGTGAGAGAGGGGACGCAAGGGGGCTGAAGAGAAACCAAGAAAAGCCATCTGTTTTGCAGTTTGTCTACCAAGGGCCTAGAGTGGAAACCCTCTGTTTGCCATTCGGTTATCTTTCCAGTCACCTTTGACCTGTTGGCTGCAGAATGTTGATGCTGGCTTTAGAGATGTGGCCGTGTTTCATTTACGACCAATACTGAATGGCCAAGCAGCTACAGGGCAAAGAGGCCACCTGGGCTGGCATGTGTGCCAGTGCTCTGAAAACGTACCAAAGTAAGGAAACATGAGGCATTGTTGTGTATTATTGCTGTTCCAAACAGTTATTTTCTCAACAGTTTAATGATCTTACAGAAAATTGTTTGTAAGCGGCCCGGCTGGTGTAGCTCAGTGGATTGAGCGTGGGCTGGGAACCAAAGGGTCCCTGTTCAATTCCCAGTTGGGGCACATGCCTGGGTTGCAGGCCAGGTCCCCAGTGAGGGCCATGTGAGAGGCAACCATACATTGCTCTTTCTCTCCCTCTCTTTCTCCCTCCCTTCCCCTCTCTCTAAAAATAAATAAATGAAATCTTAAAAAAAAAGAAAGAAAATTGTTTATAAGCCACCATCTCACTTCAAATTTGAAATCCTCAACTAAAAATCTGAGAAACCAATTCTTGCAAAGGTCCGGTCTTTACAACACTCTGAGTTTTTAGGTTTCCCTGAAGGAGAGATGATAGAGGCCAATTCAAAATAAAAAATAAAAAATAAAAAAAAAATATCCAACACTCTCTTTCCGAATTCTGGAGGCCAGTCAGGAGTCTTTGCCCTCTGCCACTGACTGAACAACCACAGCAAAATTTCCTTTATTTTTAAAAGGTTTCTTTTTACAATCAGTAGAAAAAACTACAAATCATTAACAGCTCTAAAAGGTTGACATGCAAGAGTACTTTAATTTTCACCTGGGCTTAAACAAATAGATGCTAAGATAAGGAGGTTTGCTAATCTACCTAGTAGCCAGGAAACAGTATTAAACTACAAAACTCTAGGTCCTAGTTAATGGCTAAACATATATTTTTAAAGTCTTAGATCTCTCTGAGTTAAAGATGTATGCAGAGGTTGCTCTTTGTACCTTTGAGATTCAAGAGGACTGACACGTAGGCAAAGGTATTCTTTTTTTTTTTTAAGATTTTATTTTTATTTATTTTTAGAGAGAAGGGAAGGGAGGGAGAAAGAGAGAGAGAGAAACAGCAATGTATGGTTGCCTCTCACATGGCCCTCACTGGGGACCTGGCCCACAACCCAGGCATGTGCCCTGACTGGGAATCGAACCAGGACCGCTTGGTTCCCAGCCCACGCTCAATCCACTGCGCTACACCAGCCAGGGTGGCAAAGGTATTCTTAACTATTAACTACATTTGTTAGAACTTAGATATTTGGCTATCTATCTATCAGGCGACAGGAAGGTTTTATTTACATTTTTCTGAGATGTGAAACTATTGTTTTGTTTAACCTTTTACTAAAATATACTATTTTCAGCTAAAAACTCCCTAACTTTCCTAGTAATAAACATTCCTGCTCAGTAGTAAATTTCTGGCTTTGGAAAGAATTTCTTAATAAATGGCTTCTCTAGCAATTAGCAGTTGCTTCTGCTTTTAGTGCTCAGGTTGCTGGTTTGCTAAATGGCTTAATCCCTTTTAGGTGGGGGAACAGGCCTTTGTTTTTCAGAAGTCAATGAGTATTTCCACAGCCACATCATGCAAGCCATAAGCTAGATTTGGGGTGAACTGCCCCTGGTCACCTGCCGCTGTGCAGCGGCGTCCTGCCTATATCGGACTTTGCTGAGAAATGGGTGTGAGCTAGTTCCCCGCAAACCAGTGCTCATGGATCAGGTGTAAAGCAGCCTGCAACAAATTCTAAGTTATGAACATGTTTCCTTAATGCTGGAATATTTTCTACTTGATTATCTTATTCAAATTTATATCTCAAGAGCTTTACAAAGTACATTATCTAAACAGGAAAACAATAAGGTGTCAAGCAAAAGAGTATTGGCCTAAAATTTATGATCTGAATTCTGGTACCAATCAAAAGTGAAACCACAGCAAGTTACTTCAACTCTCCCAGAATAAGCTTCCTCAACGCAAAATGAAGATAATTCCTTAGTGGTATAGAAAGTCAGTGTAGACTAGAAACATAAAAACCTGGGTTTGTAGCCTTAAGCTACATTCCTGATATGTAAACCTGGTAAATAAAGCAAATTCTGAGAACCTTGATTTCCTTTTTTTTTCCCCTGAATTTTGCAAAACTTTATGAAATACTACTCAGCTGTAGTACGGGTGGGGAAGGAAATCTTACCTTTTGCAACAGCATGGATGGACCTGGAGAATATTACGCTAAGTGAAAAAGCCTGTTGGAAAAGCCAAGTACTGTATGATTTCACTTATATATGAACTCTAATGAACAAAATAAACTAACAAACAAAACAGAAACAGATTCATAGGTACAAAGAACAGACACACAGCTGTCAGAGCGGGTGGGAGTTGGGGGCTAGGTGGAAAAAGTGAAGGGATTAAACAAAGAAAAAAACTCATGGACACAGACTACACTATGATGATTACAGGAGGGAAAGAGGGAAGGGGGAGGTGAAAGGGGTAAAGTGATAAATGGTGGTGGAAGGAGACTTGACTTGGGGTAATAAACATACAATACAATATACAGATGATGTATTATAGAATTGTACACCTGAAACCTATATAATTTTATTAACCAATGTAACCCCAATGCATTCAATTTTTTAATAAAGCTTTATTTTTTGAAAATATGCCTTTTACAAATTCAAAATCTGGGGAAGTTCCCTTTTACTACCCAAAGGGTTCATAAATACGGGCAGTAAAGCAAGTTCGTTCATGTAAAAGGAACTTTTTTAAGGCAGTAAAAGACGCTACCCATTGGCATTCTCCATCTCTAAGAAGCAATGCAATCCTCAGGCAGCCGGAGTAGCAGGATTAGTGAAGTCGCCCCACTCTCTGGAATTTATAGCTTAATTCCTACACTTAAGAGGGAAGACAAAATTTATGTAGTCCAGCACAGGAAAAATTATTCCCAAATAACACTATAGGAAGAACCCCCACATTTTCTACTTGAAATGATGTTGAATTTTTCTTTCTTGTTGGCCTTTTGGAAGTATCTCAGACGTATTGCTATTTTGCCCTTTCACTTTTTTCACAAAGGTGAATAAAAACTTTCTTTGAGTATAGCATGATATTGGGATGTGACCTCTGATATCTAAACTCACTGGTTTACATGTGATTGAACTTTCAATAAGAATACCTCATGGGCATTCATATTTCCTGATGCCACATGAAGAGAGAGGATAAAGGAACTTAAAGAAATCCAGCAGCCCTCAGGTTATAGGACAGCCAGTTTCCAGATATTGTTCAGAAGGCTGAGGTTGCAGGTAATTCACAGAAGGCAAGCATCCGATTCTGACCCAGAGCCAGTGTTCAGAATAGACTAGAGATGTATCATCAAAATCATGAATCAACACAAAAAGCTTGAGGAGCCCTTCTAACACACCAGAGATCTTTGTTGCTTCAGATTAATGGAAAATATTTATTGTATTATTTATTGCTGCATGTGTTGAATTACCCCTGAATTTAGTGGTTTGAACAACAATGAACAATTTCTGTGGGTCGGTTTCTGTGAGTGAGCTTAGCTGAGAGGTTTCTGGCTCAGGATCTCTCACGAGGCTGTAATCAAGGTACCAAACAGCGTTGCAGTCATCTGGAGCCCTGACTGGGGCTGGAGCATCTGCCTCTTTCCAAAAAGGCAAAGAAGAGTAAGGCAGAAACAGCTACATCTCTTATGACCTAGTCTTGGAAGTCATACCTTGTCACTCTTCTACATTACTCATTACAAGAAAATTATAAAATCCAGTCCATGCTCAGGGGAAGATGATTCAGCTCCTCCTTTTAAAGGAAGGAGCATCGATTTGGGGGCATTTTTTTTTAATTGAAGTTAAAAAAAAAACTAACATAAAATTTACCACTTTAAGCATTTATAAATGTGCAGTTCAGTGGTGGTAAGTGTATTCACACTGTTGTGCAACACAACTCTAGATCTTTTTCATCTTGTAAAACTGAACTCTATTAAGCAATTCCCCACTTCCCGCTCTCCCCAGTCCCTGGCAAACACCTTCTACTTTCTGTTTCTATGAGTGTGACTATTTTAGATACTTCATGAATCATACAGTATTTGTCCTTTTGTACCTGGTTTATTTCACTTAGCATAATGTCCTCAAGATTCATCCATGTGGTAGCATGTGACAGGATTTCCATCCTTTTTATGGCTGAATACATCAATTGTATTGAATACGTATGTAACAGTGTGTTTATTCATTCTTCTATCCACAGACACTTGAATTTATTCCGCCTCTTGGCTATTGTGAATAACACTGTTATACACACAAGTGTGCAAATATCTCTCCTAGACCCTGCTTTTTGTTACTTTAACTAAATATCCAGAAGTGGGATTGCTAGATCATTTGCTAGTGCTATTTTTCATTTTTTTGTGCAAGTGCCATACTGTTGTCCACAGTGGCTGCACCATTTCACAGTCCCACCAACGATGCACAGAGGTTCCAGTTTCTCCATACCCTCCCCACACTTGTTATTTTCTGTTTTTGTTTTTGTAGCAGATATCCTAATGGGTGGGAGGTGATATCTCATTGTAGTTTTGATTTGTATTTCTCAAATGATTTAATGACATTAAACACCTTTTCATACGCTTGTTGATGATTTACATATAGCATCATCTAAGAAGACATGTCAGTTCAAGTCCTTTGCCCATTTTTTATTTCTTTATTGTACTTTTTCCATTACTGTTACAGAGCAGGACCAGAGGAGGTCGGTCTGCCATGGGCAATTATAGGCCAACCCAGGGACACCAAAAACTGTTACAGAACAGGGCAGGGACACCCAACGATATCCCAACCCCGCACCAGGTTCATTATGCTCGCCGCCAATGGAGAGACGTCTCTCAATGCCAGAGACTGGTGAAAAGGAAAGGAATTATTTATTTTCAAGTTATACAGGCTTGGAGTAATGACTTAAGCTCTCCTTTAAGATACAACTTAAGGTCTCCTTTAAAATACTAGAGTTCTCTAGAATACCCACAAACACACACAGTCCTTCCTTCTCCCCTTTGCCCAGTCCAGGGTACCCTATCTCAGGAAAAAAAGTAGAAGTCCATGATTCAGGCAGATCCTCTGTTCCGACACCATCGTTGTGTTGCCACCATGATCTCCAGTTAATCCAAAACCATGTGGCACCTTCTCATGGCCCACCAGCAAGAGTCCTCTTTGCTTCCACTCAAAGTCTCTCCTGCTTCCTAGGCCAGGTGGCAAAGGGAGCCATCCAAAGCCACGTGGTCCTTTCTTGCTGTCTCAGGCCAAGGGGTCCCCACTCCTCCAGTGCCTCGTGATCCAGACCCCTTCCTGCAGCGTCTCTCCTGCATTCTTCCAAACTGCTAAGAGAGAGCTCTGCATCGCTGCTACATCTTGCTTCCCAGCTTCCTAAGCTGCATGGCAAAAGGGCCCTCTCACCAAAAGCCATGTGTTCCTCCCTTCCCAGTTACATCTTGAGTCCCAGGTCACTTCCATCCCCCTGGCTCAAAGCATGGCCACAGCTATTTAACATATCTATGAAGCCAGTTAAAGGTTACAGATATGTTAAATGGCCATGCCAGAGGTTAGCTGCAAAGCTGCTGCCATACCAAACAGCCCTGCATGGCCCTGCTCCAGGAGTCTCATCCCCCCCAGTTCAGACTTGTGGGGGTGAGGACATCCTATATATATTTTTCTAATATTTCCTGGACACCTTGAGTTCTGGACCCCATTACAAATCCCTACTTGGGCCCATTTCTTGGCTGCACCCTGTTACATTATGATTAATCCCCCTGACATCTGCCTCCCCTCCTGCAATCACTACGCCGTTGTCCATGTCCATGAGTCTTTGCCCATTTTTGAATGGGCTTTTTGTTCTTGTTGTTGAGTCATGGAGGCATATTTTTAAGCCACACCTACCTTACAGGTAGTGTTGTGAGATCTAAAAAATTCATCTATGCAGACCACATTAACTGTCACATAACAGGCACCCAAAAAATATTACTTGTCCTCACAGGGTTGTTACATGAACAAATATATGTAAAACTGCTTTAAAAATCATAAAGTGCTATGCAAATAAGAGTGACTACATATCTGTTTGCAAATATTTTAATATTTTTCTCAGATTCTCCACATTTAGATGTTTTCATCTTTAGACAGTGTTCTGTTATTTAATGATAATCCTTTTTGTTCAATTTCATTTTAAGTTTTATCAAGGAATAGCAGCAAAAATAGACTAAGGAAAGGAGTAGCTAATTTCACTAAAGCAAAGTCAAAGTAAGATCTGTTTAGAAATAAAGTAAATGAGAAGAAAGCTGCAACAGATTACGCTATTGAAAAATCCTAGGGGAACCAGAACTGCTTGCTGTCCTTTCAGAGAATGTGAGTGATGTTGAAAGATTAATAACATTTGGATAACATTAATTACAGTGATGTTATAAACTCTGGTATTCCAGTTGCCATAACAACCCGCTATATGTTAGTTTTCTATGACATTTCAAACAAGTGCTGAAGCGAACTGCATCACTTCAGAACTTTGATTGCTGTCACTCAGTGATTTTTAAATTGAATTGTTTTGTTCTTAAAGAGCCAGAATATGTCACTGTCTTCAAAAATATACTCAAAATTGTGGGGCACAAATGATACACATTCTTCTACAATTATAGAGTACTCGAGAAAAAGAAATATGTTTTGTTTTCAATACAAAATTAACAGATTTTTTTGTATTCATAAGGAATAGGGAAAAAACAACAGAAGGAAAGAGGAAAGTGTGCTTCAGACTTCTCAGACTTTGTTCCCTGAGGGAATTACTTGGCAATAAAATTCCTTCGAGAAAATCTTACTTTTATCTGTTATATTTCTCTTTTCTCTCTTTTCTCTTCTCCCCTCACATCCCTATTTCTTCCTTCTGATGGATTCTTGGAGCCCGTGATGCTGATCAAGGTGGATGCTACATCTGGTAAGTTAGTGTAGTGAGGTCATCTCCTTCACACAGCTCTGATCTCACTTCCCTCACCTGCCCAGCCCCTTCCTCTCTTCTCAGGCACTGCCCAGTGAACACAGTGCAAGACAGATTATTTGCTACTGGCTTATATTGTATTGAATTTTAATATTCCCGGAAGAATATGTTAAGTATATATTGTATCACTGACAACAAGCAAAGCATGATTGTAACAGTCCTGCTTCTAAGTCCTTGCTCAGCTCACAGTCCCCTCTGCTTCTGCTGTCTGTAGGGCACCCTTCCTGAGCACCCACAAATAAGAACCATCAGTTGAATCACAGGTGAGCACCAGAACCAATTTATCCATAGGCAAATTAATTAGATTCTCTCTCTTTCTTCTCTCTTTTTCTACCTTTTCTCTCTCCATATTGAGCTAAGGTAAAAGTTGACCATTTACAATGGTGTCTGCTGCGGAAGTGTACTGTTCTGTGAGAAACCTCTGTGCTACAGGACTCTGAAGGGATAGCGCACCCACTTCTCCCCTCCCCTAATACAGTCCCAGCAGCATTTCAGTCTGCATCCTGCACCTCAGGCAATGGAAAAGGCATTGCTCCATGGAAAGCGCATCAGAGTCCTCTTAAACCTGACCCCATAACAACACCCTCTATGTAAGCCCAGGTCTGTGCCTTGGCCAGGCATGCTGTTGGCACCCTTTCAACACTCTCTTCTCTTCCCTTGCCTCTATTCTTAGAACTTCCTCCACCCCATGCAGATATCCAAGGGCTTCCAGTCTGTAATCCCCAACGCTCTAACTCCTCAGAGGCTTCCCAGGGGCCAGCGAAGTGAGGTAATCAATTTGGCCCAGGATTCCATTAACCTAGAACCAATGCAGGACCAGGGTCATGGCTCCAGAAGCAGCTGGCAGGGGAAGAGATGCCTTAAACAATGACATCAGCTGGAATTAAGAAAGGTCCTGGGGGTTGGGCTCATTCCTCATCCAAGAAGCAGGTATGCTGACTCCCTTCCCTTTTAGTCTTCTCTGGATGCTCCTTTTAACCTGATGTCACTGGGACATATGTGAACAAGTAAGAGGAGCAGCCTATACTGCAGCCACTCTTCATCCTTCTCACCCGAGTCTCTGCCTAGGGACGCTGACCTGTATGGGTTTCATCAGTGGGCTCCCTTGCCCTGTGACTCCAATGGGTTCTGACAATTAGGGATCCCTGACACAAGATAGGGGGGAGTAGGAAAAGAAGCTTGGGGAATTTATGCCTCTGGCTCCTTCCCTGCAGGAGGGCCTTGCAGTCATCTCTGCATGATTCTCTCCTTCCAGTTCCAGTAACTGATCCCTCCCAAGCCCTTTTGAGCTCAGGAGTTGTAATTGAATTCAGTGGTACTGCATTGTTTTCTATGGAATCCTTACATGCAGTCCACACCTTTGTAAATGGCCCCTTCACTAATCTTTGTAAATAGTCCATTAATCTAATGTGAGTGAGTGGGGCATCAGTGTTGTGCTGGGATCCTGATATAAGAGTACCTAAATGGCGTGGTCTATCCTATCTCTTTTTCCCACCTAGGATGGCCTTGAACCCTAACTTACCCACCTGCTGCCTCAGGAAGGTCTACCCTAAACCATACCCACACAATCCCAAGATTCTGTTCCATGCCCAAAAAAAAAAAAAAAGAGAGAGAGAGAGAGAGACAAGGTAGAGGTAAGACTGACTGAGGAGTAGAGAAGAAAAAGAAAAGGCTCAGGGCAGCCACTGATGACCTTGTATTTTCTAGACAGATGGAGATCAGAGTTAAAAAAGGCTGCTCAGAGCCCAAGTTGGCAGGTCCTCAGTCAGAAAGAGCAATCATGGGCTCAGAAAACCTAAGAATAGTAGAGCTCTGGAGCAGGTAAAGAGCCAAGACTGGCCAGAAACAAAATTCAGCCCTGTGTGGGTAAGGTCCAAGGCTCTTGCTCAGGCCTGAGTGCGAACAGGCAGGCTGGATGTCCAGAGGCACTGGTTGGTGGGGATAGGGAAAGGAGGGTGTCAAATAAATGCAAATAGTGGTCAAGTAGAAGAACCCTTACGCATAAGAATTTAAATCATAAAGTATCAGAGTTTCAAGGGGATTTAGAAACCACATATTTAAATCACTTCATTTTTAGATGAGCACTACTAGACTATTAGTCTATTAGACACAAGATGGTAAGTGACAGAACAAGGAAACGCCCAGAACTTCTCACTTACAGACCCATGACTTACTCACAAACCCTATGCTTCCATAAGGACGTATTGATAAGTACTTTAAAAAACACACACACATCAGAATAGTCTTGGATAAAAACAAGATTTTATAGCTTTGATATTTTTACTTCAAGTGTATTTTGAACTGGTCACCAGAAACAAAATGACATAGTAGAAATGATCAACACAGAATCAAACTTATAACAGCTAAAATTACCTATGTTAAATTTGATATTGACTAAAAACTGACTGAATCGCATCGTGCTGGTAATTCTCAAAACTAAAAATTGACCCAGTTAAAATTATACTTTGTAAAAATAACACAAAATAAAACTAACAAAGGTAAAAACTGCACACAGTAAAATTTATTTTTTACTTTTAAAAAATGGACTAAAAAATCAAATATTCTTGTCAAAAATTATACCTGCAAAAACATGACCCAGGAAAATTAGGGTTGGTAGAAAAATGACCACAAAAGAAAACTCAAAATTGCTACAGCTAAAGTTGGGAAATTTTAATATGCATACAAAATCATTGAATTAAATCTAAATTATTTCAGTAAAATAAAAATACTGAGAAATTATTTAGCTTCACAGTGAGAAATTTGATCAAAGAATTTAATTAACTTACAATAGTTGTCTCCAGAAAATAATTTCCTGATGATGTTCTCAGCAATGTTGAAGTAATTCTGATGAAAATTTTCACCCTGGTCAGGTAGCTCAGTAGGTGAGAATGTCATCCAGATACACCAAGGTTTCAGGTTTAATCCCTAGTCAGGGCACGTACAAGAAGCAACCAATGAGTGCATAAATTAGTGGCACAAAAAATTGATTTTTCTCTCTTTCTCTCAAATCAATTTTTTAAGTGTTTGTATTCATTCAATAAAAATGTCCTCAGGATCAACACAAGAGAGAGGGAATTGTCCTATGTGAGATTTCTGATGTTGCCCCCATTTTAATGTTTTACAGTCTTTGAGGAGACCTAGGACCTCTTTCTAGGGTTTTAACGCCTTCCCCTACATGAAAATAGCATGTGCTTAGTGAGTGATCTCAGCTGGTTGCTAAAATCAAAGTTTACCAGTGAGCATGAAGTTCCCAGATACCCTTACAATTCAAGTGAAATATGCACTTTAAAATCAACCTACATGTCACTTCACACCCATTAGGGTGATTACTATAAAAAAAAAAGATAGAAAACAACAAGTATCAGCAAAGATGTGGAGAAATTGAAATCCTTGTGTACTGTGCAGCCACTGTGGAAAACAGTATAGCAGTTGCTCAAAAAATTAAAAATAGAGTTAGTGTATGATCAAGCAATCCCACTTCTGGGTATATATAAAAAAATTGAAAGCAGTATCTTGAAGAGATATTTGCACACTCAAGTGTACAACAGCATTATTCACAATAGCCAAGAGGTGGAAGCAACCCAAGTGTCCACGGACAGATGAATGAATAAATGAACTGTGGTATATACATGTGAAGGAATAGTACTCAGATTTTAAAAGGACGGAAATCCTGTCACATGCTACAACATGGATGAACCTTGACGACATTATGCTAAGTGAAATACACTAGATACAAAAAACAAAAGGACAGATACTATATGATTCCATTTGCACGAGGTAGCCAAAGTAGTCAAACTCATAGAAACAGAAGGTAGCATGGCGCTTGCCAGGGGCTGGGAGGAAGAGGAAGTATGGAGTTGTTTAACGGAGAGTTCCGTTTTGCTAGATGAAAAAGTTCTAGAGCTTTGTTGCACAACAGAGTGAATACACTTAAAACTAATGAATTGTACATGTAAAAATGGTGAAGATGGTAAATTTTGTACTAAGTGTTTTTCACCATCATTTTAAAAAATCAACCTACATGAATTTTTAATGGGTAGACTTTAGACAGTGTAAAGAAGTTATGGCAACAGCCTAAAGGAGTGGTTCTACAACTTTTCCCTGACAATCCCTTTAGGGAAGAAGAAAGTCAATGAAGTGAAAGGCCATAGCTTGGAGCAGAAATTTTTCTAAAGCCTTGTACTTCGTCTATTAAATACATGCAAATTTTGCCTACCACTTCATACCACATCAAGGTTTATTATTAAATAGAAATAATATTTTAATTACCATTGCAAGGAAAATCTATGCATCTTTGAGTACGATTCCATGCTGGGATGATATGAGTTCCTGGCTTTTATGCAAATTAGTGTAAAAATAAGCAAAATTAAGCCAACATGGAAAAGCAGACTTATACTGACTCACACAAGACAAAACCTTTAGACTCAAAATTAAACATTTTTCTCTTCCCAAATCAGATGACACCACAGGAAGATTCATTGTATACATCCTGTATTTTTATATTTTCCCCTGGCCCAATATTGCATGCCCACAAAAGTATAGATATCCCAGGTTAGAAGAATATGCTAATGTTTGAAGCTGCATCATATGGTCAAGCCACCAGGCTTCACGACTTAGAGCCCTCACAAAAGAGAAAACCCTATCCCACTCCCCTCTCTCCAAGCCCAGGTTTGTGAAGAGAGATTTTCTGGAGTCATACATTGGTAGGAAAACTGGAAAATTAAAATTTGCCCCTCGTCATGTTTAGTACTAGAATGAGCACTGAACTATTGGAACACCCTTCACACCTTTCTTTCTGGCAAACTCCTAGCCGTACCTCCAAATTCTGCTTGAGCATCAATCACCTCCTGGTGAAGCCTTGCTAAGTCCACCCTTCCAACCTCACTTCTTACTGCCTCCTCAGGACCACTTCAGTACTGCACGACCTAGATTCTGTTGCAGGAATCTGTTGAGGTCCGCCTTGGCTGACCTCAGGTGATGTGGATGATTGTAAGGACCTTTAAGGCAATAAGGAGCATGGGCCAGTCTAAGCAGTTATACAGTCCAACTCCATGAAGTCTTGGAACAATGTCAAGGAAATAACAGTAAAAACAGACTTCCCCTGAGAAGGGGAATCTTTGGCTCCTTATTCCTGGGACTATGCCATCCTCAAAATTCATCTCTCTTTCTCCAGATCTTTATACTGCTACTTCTTATCAGTTCAACTGTTAACTCCACTTTTTTTTAGTGATAATTTGAATTTATTATTGAATTTAATGAGGTGGCATTGGTTAATAAAATATAGGTTTCAAGCGTACCATTCTAGAGTGCATCATCTATAGATTGTATAGTGTGTTCACCAGGCCAAGTCAAGTCTCCTTCTGTCGCCAGTTATCCCCACCTTAGCTCTTCTACCTTCCCCCTGGTAATCACCACGCTGTCGTCTGTTATGAGTTGTTGTTTTTATTCTTAATCCCTTCACCTTTTTCTCTGGTTACCTCCACATTTATTTCTTCCTAATTCTACTCTGATTCTATAGCTTTCTGAGTTTCTCACACTGGAAACTGCCTGTGGGAGATCCTATGTGTGTCAGTAAGTTGTGGCCCCTGTTGGGCAGTATCATGATATTTGCCTTTCCCAGAGCCATTGTCAAGCCTAAACAGTGTGGCTTTGGCCAAGTTACAGGTTTCTGGTTAATTCAGTCATGGCCAAGTAG